>JAHWFP010107444.1:0-19763 GCA_023313725.1 Lithobius niger
TTTCCCTTGAGACACAACAAGTGACGAGGCAGTACTATCATTCTTCCCTTCGCCATACGAGACCTCCGAATTTCTTGATGAGCAAGGCATATCTTCTTTCTTTAATTCTTTCTTTTCAGAGGACATTCTGAAAACCTGCTCTATGTTCTCTAGCTCCGACTTCACAAAGGACAGCAATAATTCCAAATCAATGTTCCCTTTGCTATTCGGCTTCCTGTTCCACTCGGTTAGCAAATTTGCAGGGATAGCTCGTATTACAATAGTACACAGCATTGCACCAAGTGCTGTGACATCAACGTTCATTGACTCCAATGCACGAGTATGAATACGAACGACCTCAAGAAGACGTCTCAGGTCTTGACCATTTTTTGTCCTTTTAACAGGGGTCAAATTCAAAAGAGATTTAATATGTTTATCGACAAGAACTTCCTTTTGACCATATCTCTCTGATAACAGACTAAGAGCAATTAAATAATTGTCATCGGTCAAAGTGAGCCGCATCATCACTCAGTAAACTACGCAGGTAATTAAATTTATCTACGTCTGAAATAGCTGAATTCGAGCCAATACCAGCCACGAACTGATCCCAGAACCGCTTCCAGTCCTGAAACGTGCCATCAAATTTCTGTATTTGTAACTTTGGGACTTTTACGTTACTTTTTGCACTTGCCGAAGATGATGCAGAAGAAGCATTTTTTGTTCTAGACAGGAATCGGTTAGCACGAACCTTCATCTCTATTATTGCTTCTGAAGCAGTTTCATGATCTTGAATTTCAGCTTCGAACTCAGTCTCAGGTGTCTTATCTTCTATTTGGGAAGCAGCACAGCTTCTTTCTCTAATAACTGAGCCAAACCGATTTCTACTTCCTCTTGATTTACATCAGCAAATGCCTGGCTGATTTTCAGAAGGACTTTGTTAATAGCCGTCTTACGCGCGTTACGACTTCGTTTCAAATTAGGCAAGTCCATTTTCGGATTTTAACAAATACACCATAAAAACAATGAACTGAAGTTTGCTGATAGTAAGGCTCTTAAGCAATTCTAATATTTAGGAAATTGCGACGAGAGAAAAAAAATTGTAGCAGCCTATTATGTTATTCATTGAAAAACAAAGTGCAATATCTAGCTAAAACTTATTGAAGAATTCATCATCTAGTATAGCATAAAAAGGAAAATGCGAGTAAATAAATCAACTATACACACAGTATAACCTGCTTTAACCTTAATTTGAACCCGTTCTGAATAGTTTCCCATTGGGTTTCGGCACCAAAATGTCGTAAATTAGCATTTGTGGGAGAGCATACGACAAGCAACTTTGACGATGTTTAAGGTTAGGCCTAGAGAACCCTATCTTGCTTAGGATTTAAAGGAATTAGGCTACAGTACCGTCTGAAAGGAAGGACGAAGAGAATGGGTTGATTCGGCATCCCAGGAACTGGGTTGATCTTGAGCAGAATGATTTTTGATTGCATAAGCGCAGCGGGCGAGATTCTTCATTTCACTAGGATTTCATGATTAAGTCTGATTAAAAGAGATAAAGCAAAATTATACATTTTGCCCAGCTCGGTTGCTGGAATCAACGACGGAATTTATTCTCGTTAACGACAAGACAACAAAGCTTTTCGCCTAAAACACACGTGCAAAAAAAAAAAAAAACGCCCGAGGCGTGAACAACGGAAAACAGTCAACTATTTTGCAATCGACAGACGACAGGATACCTTTTACAATTCCTGTCGGCAAACAAGAAAAGTACGAAACGTAAAAACTAAGGCTTATTGAGGAAGGGGCCACAAGGATATTCAGGTGCAAGATTCGCAACAGAAGAGACTATCAGTTTTATTGAATGAATAAAAAGGCTGAAAGGTACATAAAATTCCGCAACGTTTCGGCTCAGTATGCAACTCTTTATCAAGCCTAACTATATGATGAAAACTTTTGAGTAGAAACTACTGAAAAATTCTTGTATTTAAAAAAAATTATTCTTGATAAAGGGATGCATACTGACCCGAAACGTTGCGAAATTATTTATCCATGTTGCACCTTTCAGGCTTTTTATTCATTCATTCACATTTCGGTGCGTTTTTCCTTCATATATACCAGGTTCATTCGTGGCCATGAGATCTATTCTGGCCTACACTGGATATTCTCTCAGTGTCAATCCCTACAATCATTGCTTGTTCGGATATTGGGATTGCCCTGGTTGTCCCGGCTTCTAAAATGTTCATTAAGGTCCAAAATTGGTCCGGTACTATGAGCGTTAGTTTATTCGGATGATTTAAGTCTTAAAATAACAAAGAAAGGTATACGTGTTGCGATTTGTGTTAAGGTTTCAGTTTCTGCTAAGTTAACGGTACATTTCTTTTTTTTACTAGCTCTCTGTATTGTCAATGAAGCGAAGCACTAGGGCCACTAAGAGAATGACTTGATGTTATCATCGATTGTTTAATTCGTGACCTCGCTTGCTTGTTTTAGGTGCATGCAAGGTGCACTCTTGGCCATTCATTACCCGTTACCAAGGATGCTTCCATGGTTTGACAGCGCCACGTACACGATCGGATGGAGGTCGTCCGTGCATTAGCAATGAATTCAATTGGAATGATCGTTTTGAGACGTTGTTATGGCTACGTCAACACATAAAATAATTTTAGCAGTAAAGAAAGATAATTTGTGGTTTCTCTCATAACATAGTGAAGTGAGAAAATTTTTGTTCCACTAGAAGTACTTTTAAAAACGGTATAAAAACAAGGTTCGTTACTGATCATATAAACGTCGCTCGCGCTTTAAGCATCATTCATCCTCCCCTATGGTTGCCAGGCAACAAGAAGTAACGCAGGCAAGCCATCCAAATTCACCTGCCCAAAATCCAAACAAACAAAATAATAGTGAAATATTAAATTAAATCCCTTTAATTTTTTTATTAAATAAAGGTAAAGTAAAATAAGAAAAATGAATAAGACGAGCTCCACGTATCTAAAATAAGCATACTCTAACTAACACGAAAAACTGTTGGACTGCGTACGGAAACTGTTAAATCGGCCGTAGCCGTCTCGTGATTTCGGCAGTGTTCTATTACTTTCGATAACAAAAGCCTGGCGAGTTGAAAAGAGTTTACAGTAAATTTACACGTGTTACTTTGAAACGTGTTTAAATCCTAGATAAACGGGGAAAACAAATACATTGACAGTGTTAGTTGTCAAACTCTCTCGTTGACCTCTCGTTTGTTTACATACGTATAAAAAAAGTGGAGCTACAAATCAACATCTGTTTTGTCCACTCCCGATCATTTCGTGAGATTTCTTGTATCCAGACGTTAACTCTGTACTATTGCACGTATCTTCTTTCAATGATTTGTTCTATAGACAAACATTTTGAATCGTAGCACGAAACAAGGAATCGGTGCATCGTTATCCCGCGTTTTCTTTATCACCGCCCCTTACTTTAAATTCTGTATAGCGCCGATTACTACCATAAAAATATGGAAAACTAGATTGCGCTTCCCCCCCCCCCACCAATCCTCATGCCAATTTGTCAATTTTGTTTGTAATACAGTACATTGTAATCAGCAGCAGGGAAATAACACAAATAAGAGCACAATGGATTTTTATTTTTGTTTACCAAGACTTCTAACAAGACGGCTATCATTTTTCCAGCAAACCCCAAGCATTCCTTTGCTCTGCCGACACTTTCTTAACAATAGGGAGTTGTTTATTTGTACGCATGTCTACAATAATAATACGTCTTATTGACGAGTCGAAAAAATTGAGCTGCGAAATCGGTGATAGACGCGGCCTTTTTTTTCCCCCGGCGTCTCTACATCACTTGCCCGGAAAAGCTATAGGCTTAACGCGCCTTGCATGAGACGTGTAGCAATTTAGCAAAACGTTACAACACTCCAGTAGCATCCACTGCACACTTTCTGGATTGTGTGTTAGTTCTATACTTTCCAAATTCACTCACCCTGGATTCGAAATACTAGACGACGTTTTAAACATCTCCCGAGCTTGACTGTGTTAAGTTTTACCGCGCTTCGCTAAGGAAGTCGAATTCGACGCCATGTCTGGGCTCGATTGAACTCGCTGTTGGCAAGGTGCACCTATCCTACTGGCAAAAACGCGCAATATTCGACGAACGCCGAGTCATTCTTTCAGTGGCCGGACTCTAGTTTGTATATTTTTTATGCTTTTTGTAAGTTTCTTATAGACTGCAATATGCTCACAGTGTCCGTGTGATCCGTTTGGCAAAGCGCTTCAGCAAATAGCTTTCTTGGCTCAATGCTGACGTCCCAGTAGACGTTCGGCGCTTTGCGAGCAAAGGGGACGATCGTAGTAGGAAACAAGATGGCTGGCATTTTTATAAAAATAACTCGGTTGGGAATATTTGGGCGCTTGGTAAAAAATGCGCGCGCCAGTTGTTTTCCAGCACTGTATAGACGATGTAGATTTATTTGGGCTGTTTGCAGTGAAGGGATTCAGTCTGGCAAACTAAGCAAACAGTTAACAATTACGAAATATGTTTCAAAATGTGTGACTACGCACGTACTTGCGAACGATGCACTCACTCGCTACACACGTCAGTAGGAAATCAAGAACTGCAACGTTATGTTTTAAAAATTAGTTTTATAAATTAGTGTTTCAGCGAGCACACAAAACTAATTATCGGTATGGAGTCATGTTAGTCACAGTAGCGACCGTTAGGCTGAAAAATTAGCCTTTATCTCACTTTACTTCGATAGCGTCCACGCACAAGGAAGCGGCCATCTTGAAGCTAAGCCAAAAAAGCACCAATTTTTCTGCTTCTCGTTGCTTCGAAGCACTTTCTCAGCGCCTGCAAACGGAACAGTCATGAGCGCTGCAGCAAACGAAGCGCTCACGCAAACGGGACAGTGATTGCCAAACGGAACGCACGGTGTGTCAGGAGTGGGAATTATGTTAAACGTATTAGCCATGGACCCCACGAGCGATAATGGGAATTTGTGGTGGCGGACCTCAAGGATACACTTGCCACTTCAATCCTTAAGCATCGAATGATACCAAGCCTCTCTCGGTACGTAGGTTACGGTGTAGAGGCAGTGATGGGGAGATTGGGGAGGGAGAGGGGGTGGAAGCAACCTTGTTCACCAACCATGTTACGTCACGATCCTACTGAACTTGCTGAGTATTGCTTCCATAGACGGCCTGCATGTGACTTAATACCTCAGCTACGAGTAAATTAATATTCAAAAGGTTCAGCCTACCGACAAAATTTCAACAGACACGGGATGATTTTGCTCACTTTATTTTTTTTCGTTTGTTCTTTGTCTTGTCGGAACCAGGGTCTGTACCTTTTTTCGAATTCCCTTTACTGCTGGGGTTCTACCTTTCCAGTCGCTTGCTCAAGTGCCTTCATCCACGTTCTGTCCATTCTTTTACCTTACTCCTTTACCAACACGTTATTTGAATTTCTCCTGTGACAACGGTCATCTTCTCTTTTCAGGAGGTTCTCTGTGACGTACTGCAGTCACGTTGTTTCACGACGACATGACCTTACTATTATACTAAGTAAAGATAACAACTTGTCTGAAGACAACCGCAAGACGATTTTTTTTTAGTTTTGAAATATATAGCTATCGTTTTAAAAAGATACGGGCAAACATATTTTTTCGTTTTTTCGCCTCTACCCTCTATTTATTTCATTTTTGGAAGAAAAATAAAACGCTAAAGCTTACAGAGCAGGATATAAGGTACCAGCTAGAAAAAAAAAACAAGAACAAGAAGAATACTAACCAACTGACCAAAAGAAAATGAAGAATAAACAAACAGCAACCAGTAATAACCAAAAAAAACAAACAAATGAAGAAGAAAAAAAGAAAAACCAAATGACAACACAGATTAAGCAACGAACAGAGTTGAGTTGATTTAATAAGGCCTACCTCTATGGCCATTAGCTTTGTTAAAGACAAACAAACAACATAAAAGAAAAACAAGAAGAGCCATAATAGCCTAATCCTCAACAAAAAAATAAAAAACATTTTAAAAGTACTCACACGACAACAAATAAACAACCAACAGCAACAATAGCAATATTTATTGTAACATTCACATGTAAAAATTGGCGTTTACTTGCTATTTTATTATTGGTGGTGTCGCTTGGGCAGTTTTAGCGCACGTTTTTTTCTTTTCCGTTTTATCACCGTTTTATCACCGTTGAATCACTGTTGAATCACCGTTTTATTATGATTCATTGTGAAGAGACTTTGACAATTGTCAGGCCTTTTGACCATGGTGTGTATCACTATACTTTATTTATTTCCTTTAATTTTCAAAACAATTTTACTTTACGCAAACCATGAAATTTCTGTATTTTACGCATTTATGGTTACTTAGCTAAGTTACAAACTGACGGACTGGGTTAGCTCACGGGGTTGGCATCGCGACCTGGCTTGAACTCTCCATATTGGCCTGACTTTTAAAACACTCAATTTTAAAACATGTTTTGATGTTCAGTAAGACAGTGTTTCGTAGCAGTGGTATGTTGGGAGATATAAAAAAAATACTATCGGATCGATATGAAATCATGATACAACACATATAATGCAACACTTGAAATCTCCTCCAACATTTTATTATTGTTGGAAGCAGAAAGGCAGTCGGTAATGCAATCGAAAAAATAAATTTCAAGCGATGTTGATTTCCTGTGGGTATTTTTGGTTTGGATTCATTTCAGAGGTAGTGGTGCTATGGGACAAAAAGATACTTTACATAAATATGGTGATTAAAAAGAAAACGTAGAATTGTCATGACTTTTAGCTAAAAGACCAAACCTCTCATTATTTTTTACACATCCAACGTCAAAATAGCATTCTCAAAATTTATATGAATTTGACAACACTATGTCGTACGAAAAAGTAGGACTAATGGAAGTAAGCAATTTAATAGCGGAGATTATTAAATCATAGTCATTATCAAATTAATTTTTTTTCGTCAATTGTAAATAAAAAATATAGTTCGGTCTCCGAACTATACTGATGGGGCAGTATTAATACAGCTACCGCTCTGATCTATTTTAGGCTCAATTAATATATCATTCTTATAGTGTCCGCGGCCTACCTTGAGTTCTCTGCAGAACGAACACAGATAATCGATTGTACAGTTTCAGTAGCAGAGTGCCTTGTTGATATCCAAGATGGTTACAAAAACAATGGCGGCCATCGATTAAAGCCACCTCATCCAGGAAGACGTAGCCGCTCACAAAATACTTGCAGGACTCAAGATACACTGCGGACAAAATAAAACAATATGAATGCAATTTCAAAGCATTCCGCTTGATTACATCCACCCAACCCCCCTCCCCCACTCTATATTATCGGTAAAAGTCATGTAAGCCTCCACAACTGGGAAAAAAAACTGGTTTACGTTTGCTAAGTCTACTTAAAGAGCTGGCCTGCCTTCTCTGAATGCAACCTGACCTGTAACGGCAGTCAGTTCACTTTTCATAGTTACAAATTATGGTTCATTGTACCATATAGTAAACTCCGTTTTAAATTTTTGTTTGCTCTTGTAAATAAAAATTATTATCATTATTTTTATAATAATGGGTGAGATGCCTCCTTAGATATATGGTATTGGTGTTTGTTGGTTTACTTCCTCGTACCTCACAGACAAACTTATACGTAATCAAGACAAAATTATGAGAATAACATCAGTACAAATTACGATAACATCCACATTACCATGTATCAATCCTTTTGGGTTTTTTTTTGGCTTTCTTAAAAAAATATTGTTATAATTTTTATAATAAAGGACTGAGAACTTCCTTAGATATGGTATTGAAGGCTATGGATTTAAATCCTTAGACCTCGTAGACTAACTTCGAAGGACTCAAAACAGAATTGAGAGATTACGCTTTAAAAATTACGTTGTAGCACCACTGATTTGGTCTGTAAAAATAATGATATTTTACGCATCACTCAATTAAAAGATTGCTGTATTATCTCCCCCCCCCCCCAAAAAAAAAAAACTAATTATTTCACTGTAGAAAGGCCAAAAAAAGAGCTCGAGTATGCTCGGTTCTAAACAACTGAACAACTTCCTAAGTGGAATAACGAGTTCGGAAACAACTAGTCATGTATTGCTATTATTTTTGTATGTTGAAGTATTCTGACAAAAGGGCATAAGTCCATTTTTGGAACCAAAGGAGGTATGTTGGACTTAGCTGCGTTGGTCAAATTAGATTGACTTCTTGTGGACTTACCTCCAACGGACATATACAAAATAAGCTAAAAATGCTAGGGTGGACTAACCCCTCTTTGTAAAAGCAAAGAGAATGTAGGCCTATAGGCAAGCCATGTTTGGACTAACCTCAACAATACCAAAAATGGACGTATGCCCTTTTGTCAAAACGCCACAGAATTGTAGGACGATTTTGTTGTGCGTCGTAGGGGTAACTATGACGACTTTTAAGGTTGCTATTTTTACCGTTAAGGAAAAAGGTTGGCTGTAAACCACGCAGCTCTTAGTAAGGAGTAATAAGATCATCTGGGAGATTCCTTTTTTTCCGAAATTCCACTATGCACACCGGTTTTTTCAAGGACAAGATCATCTATTTCCCCACAAACTTAAAACTTTATTTGTGTTTAACTTCACACAATTCCCCGAAACAAACTCAACACTCACACTGATAACTTAAAGAGCTTGACAAAAAAACTGAAGAATGCCACGATAAATGATTTTAATAAAATCTAAAATCTGACGTCTTTCCTTTATTTAGTATGCATTACGATTTGTCAAGTCTATAATATTTCTTTGTACGTATTTTGTGTCATCATTCTTGCATTATAATTGTTGCAGAATTACATTTTTCTTTTTTTAATTGTAAATAATTCTAATTTTATCTTTTGGAATCTAGTTTTTGTTTAAAAAGCAACTTTTTAAAAACTGATTTTAATGTATATTAAAGTTGCAAATAGCGCAATGCTTACCACACTAGATTCCATTTATATTTCAATGCAAAAAAGGATAATTATTAATATAGCCTACTGCGGAAAATTATTTAATTTAAATCTTTACAACGTCTAAACAACATTGCGTGTTCAATGCACACACAATTTTAGAAACTTCGTGCATTAACTAATTTAATTTGAATTACATCGTTTTTGTCACCGAAACGTAAAAAAAAAACACGATGATTTACTAAGCTTAAAGACGACTTGCGGTATTCAAAGAATCTGCAAACCCACCATGACTTCACTTCGTCGATAAGAAAATGTTAAACCCGGACATTAATTACACATTCCTTCTCTTTAAAACGAGATTTCTTTCGTACCGCCTCTTTAAAGCTGTCGTAGCTACATGTAAGTTAAATGTTTTAAAGTTTTATCGCCGCATTAAAAAAAAAACTTTCCCTCTTTGAAATTACGGCAGCTTAGTTTGAAGCGCTTCTTATCAGCATACTTAAACATGGCGGCAAAGAGTAAAAAAGAAAACAACTAATTCACATTCATTTCGAGAAAAATTTTGGCCCACCGTTAAAAGTCCCCGACGTATAAAGCAGCAATAAAACGCTTAAAGACGAGCTGTGGAAAGAAAACTGTCTCAGGCAAAGTGCAAATGTTTTCTTGCAGAAATATTTCTTGCTGTGTTTCTTCAAGAAGTTTGTCGATGGTTGTATCCCGATTTGTACTTCTATGAGTAACTCTTGCAGTACACGCCGTAACGTTGCAACAAAGTGCGTGAGAAACCGCATTCAGAGTAATGACAGACACGTTTAAATGGTAATTAAATAAATACGGATGCAAACCTATTTACTTTGCATCCGTATTTATTTAACCCCTTTCAAGCCTATTTGGCTTTTCATCTTGTTTAAAGGGCAATTACATCCATTTTGACATGCAGGTTTGACTTTTGGATCACTTACACAATAACTAAACACAAGAATTGCGGTAAGAATACGTTACTTACGTCCGATATAACAATTTAATTACTGCATCACCAAAACACGACACGGATATTGCCATTGTTTTGCTGGAACGCTCAGAAATTAATGCCGACAGATGTCACTTATCGATTTCGACTCGCAGCCGATTGAGATAGCTGTATTGACTGTGAGGAGCTCAAGCGTTTGACGGCCTTAGCTGGCCGGCAGTGCAGTGGCCAGCTAAGGCCGTCAGACGCTTGAGCTCCTCACAGTCAATACAGCTAGCTATCTCAATCGGCTGCGAGTCGAAATCGAAGAGATCCGTCTGTCGGCATTCATTTCTACGCGTTCCAGCAAAACAATGACGACCTCCGTGTCGTGTTTTGGTGATGCAGTAATTAAATTGTTACATCGGACATACGCAACGTATTCCTACCGCAATTCTTGTGTTTAGTTATTGTGTAAGTGATCCAAAGTCAAACATGCATGTCAAAATGGATGTAATTGCCCTTTAAATGGTAATTGGGCAGCACCTGGCTTATGCCAGGGTTCCCTTATACGGGGTGAGTCAGAAGTCCGTATCAGGGGCCAGCATTTTATAGCAATGAAGATTCCTTCAAATAATAAGTTGGTAGACTTTCAAAGTGGTCCGGGAGCTATTTGACCATTCGTGAGTGAATGACCTTGACATGTCCCATCAAGGTCATCTCACTGTTAACTTCTCAACTATGTGTCCTAGAAAATTGGTGTAAATTAGGAAGGTGTAGAGAACCACAAACCAACGCCAAAGCAAAAATCAGAATGAAATTCGGAGCAAAAGTAAAGCAGTTACAGTCAGTCAAAGATAGTGGTGTAAACTGCACTGCAGTACACCGGGGTAGGAAGGCAAGTATCCCACCCAGAGATTAGAACACTGAGTGCATGAGCTGTGTTTGTTTTAGTTGTTATTACTGGTTTCGCAAGGGAAGTCAGGCCAGACGAAATATCACCAGGCAGTGTGGCTGGGATGGACTGAATAGGTTAGTAATGCATTGCATCGACGTTTTAAGGGCTCAACTCTGGAGTTAAATGCAGACATGTGCAGTAGTACCTAAAAGGGAAAGGCTGTCTTTCTCCTTCCCCCCACCCCCACTAGAGGTGTAAATGTTCTGAATAACTGCGATCACTCACGATTAGTTTTTATATTTAGTCTAACCTGAACTGTCTCTGCACTGCCTTTTCTACATAAATATCTCTTTCCTTACGCCTGCCTACCCCGGTGTACTGCAGTGCAGTTTATACCACTATCTTTGACTGACTGTAACTGCCTTACTTTTGCTCCAAATTTCATTCTGTTTTTTGCTTTGGCGTTGGTTTGTGGTTCTCTACACCTTTCTAATTTACACCGATTTTCTAGAATGCATAGTTTAGAAGTTAACAGTGAGATGACCTTGATGAGACATGTCAAGGTCATTCACTCACACATGGTTGAATAGCCCCCGGACCATATTGCAAGTCTACCAACTTATTATTTGAAGGAATGTTCATTGCTACAAAAAGCTAGCCCCTGATACGGACTTCTGACTCACCCTGTATATCTTTATTTAATACATGGGGGTGCACACGAGATAGGGTAGTTATACCTATGATTATTAGTCGTTGGGGAGGATGCGTCATTCGCTGCGATGAATGTATCACTAGTGTGAGAAGCGATCTAGCATGTTAGCAGCGCCCTCCTAAAAACGTTGGCGTTAGTCGGCGGAAAAAATGGCGGCAACGAAACGACGCTCG
Organism: Lithobius niger; assembly: GCA_023313725.1. Classification (NCBI taxonomy): domain Eukaryota; kingdom Metazoa; phylum Arthropoda; class Chilopoda; order Lithobiomorpha; family Lithobiidae; genus Lithobius; species Lithobius niger. The sequence goes on from JAHWFP010107444.1 coordinate 11,662, forward strand.
TCTGGCTAGCCTTGCTGGGATTTTTGTAACGGCCTCCTGCTTGTTCCGATGTTATCGGCTACGATCAATTTGCCACGGATTACTAGAAAAGTAAACATAAGAAACGAATGGCACCGCACACTGAATATAAACACTAAATGAATATTTTGTCTGGAAAGAGGTCCGAGCGTACGCCAAGAAGGGCAGGTACGCTGGCTTCCCTGCAAGATCGAGCCCAAACGGCCGCAGCTCGGAGGCCATCTAGTGAGGTTTTTCAGTATCTACACCAATGGTCGTCTACTCGTATTCATCCTCATCCTTCCTCTGGAGGTGACGACGGGCTATGCGGCCGCCATTAGGTGACGGAGGGCGGTCTGCACCCTGTTTCAAAAGGGAGAGCCACTAGCATCATCATCATCATCGTCATCATCGTTCTTCATGGTCGGCGCATTCTCCGTTGTTTTGAATATCGAGCTGCAATCGCACTGAAAGCCTTCTCACGCGAGTTGTACAGCCGATGAAGCATGCCGTCTGTTAGAAAGTCGCATCCTCCCCAAACACCTAATAATCCTAGGTTATACACAACATTAGTACATTAAGTACAACCCCAGTGGTAGGAAAGCGGAACAACAGAGGTGGGATGAAGGACAAAAGCACCGAAATGTGAATGAATGAATAAAAAGCCTGAAAGGTGAAATACATACACAATACTTCGCAACGTTTCGTGTCAGTATTGTCACCCTTTATCAAACATAAACAAAAAAAAAATTTGAATAGAAACGCAAGTCAAAACCGACTTGAGTTTCTATTCAAATTTTTTTGAGCTTGATAAACGGTCACATACTGACTCGAAACGTTGCAAAGTATTGTATACATATTGCAACATACAGGCTTTTTATTCATTCACCACAAATACTGCAGCTCACCCCTACTAAATTGTGAGGGAGACCATGCTCCTTAAAATTTAAATCCAATATCCCCCCCTCCCCCCACAATAAATCACAAATTACCATTTAATTTTTTTTTGTAACACAATTACCTATTTAGTTCAACAATAGCTAGGAAAAATATTTACACTTTTTGTCCGACCAGAATCAGCAGGTTTTACCATATAATTCTATTATTTACAATATTATTTCACTATTTAGACTATGTTAGTAATCAATTTAAATTCTTCATGCGCTTCAATCAATTTCTTCCATAACTACGTATTAAAAAAAAACACTGAAGTCAATAAGTTGGCAGCCCATATCTCATCTAAACAATATCAAAAAAATAAATAAAAAATAATGCTACAAATTTTCACATGTTGGTGCTTTACGCACTCTTGTAGTGATTTCAGGACTCCTCGGTGCAGTCCAGGACTCTAAATGTTGGACGGAAACCCTACCGTCAGCAGAAGGATGAGTCTGAACTGTACATGGCGGTGCTCTTAGAGCAGTGAAGGCACGGCAATTGGGGCGCACGTCTCTCACTCAAACACTCACCTCTCTAGGAGCACACCTCAGGTGACAACAATTTCTCTATTTTACGGCTGTGCTTGGAAATATTTAAGGAGTTGCAGGCAAAGCAAATAAATTAGCTCTCTGCCTTGACAAACTTAAACGACCCTTAGATGTCATAACTGGATCCACTTCTACTCAAAAGGGGATTATTTTGCCACATTTCCTGTGTAGTAGACATCATTCCTCTAACTTCGTTATCTCCCGGAACTTGCTCCTTCAGCATATCGCTGTATTTTCTCCACACCAAACCGGACTATAATTTTACACGATATAACAAATTAGAATTTTTCGATAAAATTACACCGGGTTGCGAACAAACTTCAGCATTAAGGTGAGTGTCTCGATAATACACGGGAGCTCCAACTTCAAAGGTTAGTTCATGACGATGTGACATTGGTCGAACCTGACGATCTTGACTTTGAAGAACTTTGTCATTAGTTGAAGGCACTGTGACAGGTAAACGTGTCTGTGCATTGCTCTTAAGATGTAACTGCGGTGGCGTCGATTTTCTGATAGGGTGCGGGAACTTCTGAGACTGAATTAGGAATGCAAAACGACAAGACTGTGAGTAAAAAGAGATACTCAACAAGGGGTTTCCCAACCAAACCAGACTCACAGTACATATAACGCAGTGTTTTAATTTTCAGCACAATCACAAATATTTGTGTGCCTTCTTCACCTAGAGACAAAGGACAATGAATAAATACAGATACAGCCGTTAAAAACAACAATAAATGAAGGTCCTGTGTTCAGTACTTACAAACAAAAAGGTAAAAATTTAAAAAGAAAGGGACCAGCCCTATAAAAGCTATCTGGGTGCTGCCATGTTGTGGGTGACATCATAGACGATTCGTGTGATGTTGACTGGTAAATTGTCGAAGACAGTTTTCTATTGTTGATGAATGGGGAAGTTTTTGATTGTGTTCATTGCTCTATTATGGTTTGAGAAATGGCGTAAGCTTCAAGCTGAGTTCTGATTTTTTCTAATGGTTTTGCCATGCTTATACACAGTCTATTTTTCATAATTTTTGGACAAAGCACCTGCATAGTCACATTTGTGGACTCCCAAGAAAGTTGAGCACTGCCCAACATAGATGTGGTTGCAAGAGGCACACTTAATAACATAAACAATGCCTCTGGACGAGTCAGATTGGTGATTGAAAATGGAGGCTCTCATATTTTTACAGGAGGGTAGGTTGAATTCGGAATTGGAGAGGTCCATTCAAGAGTAAAGTTGTTGTTTTTCTTCCTCAAAACAGGGTGGTGGGGTATACAGGAGGCTAGCAATGGTGGTTTCCGGTCCAGATATGACTCTCTCTCACCCCATGTTTCGCAAAGATTGTTTGAATACTGAGAAAATCCTAGGCAAGAATGGAATAAAGATCCAATCCAGCGGGGGGTGGGGGGGGGGATTTCAATGAAATGAATACCTCAAATCCAAGTATTTTCGTGATTGGTATACAAAATTCACATTTCTTTTGCTTCAATGTGAAACCTGCGTCCTGAAGTGCTTGAAACACGTTTCTGAGATCTTTTACGTGCTGTTCAAAAGTCTTACTTGCGACTATGACATCACCAATATATATGACACAGCATTTGTCAGCGTAGTTCTTGAGCTCTTCACACATGACACCCCCTCTACCTATATTTTTGTTGTTTGCTTTTAAGCAGGTGCCCTTGTCGGTGCATCTGACATTTTACATGCCAACTAACCATATCCACACATAAACAAAAATGCACCGCTGAAACTATAGATTTTAAAGAAAGTTTTAAAGGACCGACTTTAAATTTTTACAATGGGTGTCATTGTAATACATTTTAATACTTGAAATGTTACCGATGTTGCCCGTTTTCAGTATTTATTATGGTGAAAATAACTTGCCAGTGTAGACAGTAAATTAAATTTAAATTAACGTGTAACACGGGTTTTGTTAAAAAAATTATAATCGAGTGCTGAGAACTGTGCAGAGAACAGTGCTCGTTCATTGTTGTGTCCTGCATCGTTGTATTGTAATCGAGTGCCCCCGTTCATTGTTGTGTACCTGCATCCTTGTATTGTTACAAGAGGGCTGAGATGCGGATATCGGTACATAATGAAAGCTGCTTGAAACAGTATTATCAGCTGACTCTGTCACTACAGCTCATTTACATGCTTCTTCGAAAGTGATGTCATAGTTTGCTAAGAATTTCTTCCGCGTATATTAAGAAGAAATCCCAGCTACCAATCTATCCTATAAGCGCAATTAAGGAATGGTTCCACTTTATAATGACGAGATAATCGTTTAAGTCCGCTGATGTAGTTAACCACTGACTCATCAAATTGATCATGCCTTCTGCAGCTAAAGACACTCAGCAATTTTACTGGTTGCTGGGTCGAGGTTATCCTTAACTAGCTTAATTGACTCATCTAAAGTTTTACTAGAAAGGTAATACATATGGAGAGCACAAATATTAATTAATAAGTAGTCTTCTTACCAATGTTTGATAAAGTGTTGGAGCCTTCTTCACTTCTGTATTGTAATTAGCTAATAAATGCATCTTAAACCTAGCCAGTTTCATCGACCAAGAATCGGTTTCCGAATCAAAGATTTAAAACACTTGATGCCATGTTTGAATTGTTTGCAAAACAATTAATAAACAACAATAACAATAAGATTACATATCTTACATGCACTAGCGTAGGTGACTTCGTAGAGTTTAGAGATTATCCCCTGAGATGCCTAAAGACGATTCCTAAATCGGGGAAAAATCCACTCAAGCAGAATTTGAATAACAATACCATTAAATAACTAACAACATGGTGCAATTATCATTCAGGACTTGAAATTCTTAAAAACAACAGAATTAGCATAAGAAATCCTGCTAATTAATAGTAAAAATTAACGACAATCATTAAATTGATTTAACAATAGATTAATCATTTCCATAAACTGTTAAGTAAGGTACGCAAACGAAACTTAAGCATAAACATTTCAGAATAACTCTTCAGAAGTCTAATAAATCTAGAATTAGATATAACTCTCGTTAAGCAATAAATGGGACACTCAACCTTATTTTGAGTACAATATCGTGTTGGTCACCCGTTCTATCCCCCTATCCCACTAAACATTTCATAACTGAGGATGAAGCACATAATTACGATACACCAACAAGTTAAATTGTAGTAAATAATCCAGTCGGGGTTCCATTAATGGCTTTTCCCGACCATGGCGATACAGCTAACTTAATTACCGACGCTTGTAAACGTTGAAGGAATGACCACCTGTGCCAACGGATAATGACCTCAACCCTGACATCTAAATTGTGGACGTCTTGTGCACGGAGGAAACACTTGACTTTTCCAATATTTAATGAGGACCGATTTGGAGCCGTCCTCAACCTTCTCCAAGTGCGGAAAAGCAGGTAAAAAATTCAACTGATTTGGTTAAAACTTAATTATAGAAACAAATTTTAAGTTTAAGACTTTTAAGTTTGTTGACTAACATGAGTCACTCGATCTGCTCGTAACCACCCACATGGGTTACATTCCCGACCTCGTTGGTATTGTGATGAATCAAAACTTATCACTAGTTTTATTAAATTGTTCGTACTCTAAAATTGAGCTAAGTGAAGTGCAATGGACAAGCAGCAGCTATTGTTATTTTTTGGAGCTTATAGTCACGTGATGTGATGTCACTTGACAAAGAGTTACAGTGGTAGGTGGTCACAATGCAGCCCCACCTATATACCATGATATGGGTATACTTCAGAACATCGTAGATAAAATAGTAGAAATAGCTAAAGCACTGCACGGATGATGAAAGCTGTCAGAGAGACGAAAATTTGAAGCAATGTAATGCGTTACAGCCTGCCAAAGACGTCAAATTTGCTGTCCTCAATCTATTTTGATTTCTTTGTTTGCATATTCCATTTCAGGCAGCATCGTATTTCAGCCAGTCTTTTTCGGGCTTAAGGGGCGCATTTACAAAATGGTCTCGCAACTTATTCGAGCAGCTAGAAACGAAAGTGAAGTGGTAAAAAGTCTTGTTGCTGTAGTAACGTCACTAATTGGATAACAACCGTGTCTATAATATCATTCGATTAAATTTGATACTGACAGTAGTATAAAAAAAATCCCTCCAGAAGAAACAATTTTTGCGGGCAATATTCTGAAACTCACATTATTGACCGATTTATTCTGAGCTGGCAGAACCAAACCCGAATCCATGTTGAAATTCCAGAGTAGTTATAGCTGCTAGCTGCAAGACTGCGACGTCAGATCAACAAATAAATTCACCCTAAGATAGTTGAATTTGTGTTAGACTATTTTCGCTAAAGCTGTAACGTCGTAGGTAGGTATATTTCGAGAGACGAGAACCTGGGTTACAAAGCCATTCACTCCAGAAACACTCATTCGTTTCATCAACTCCACAAAACAAGTTCTACGTACGCTACAAAAAGTCTGTCTTTTCTCAAATGTACAAAAATTCTGGCTACATTGCAGCCACGCCAACAGCACATAACTGAAGCGGACTTATTGTAGGCTGCTCAAAGCTCTGACACTGAAATAAAAAGTGAAAACAATTTTCTCATCTTCCCTGCACGTACATATGCTTGGAATATCACAGCAATGAATCTGCCCAGATAACGACTACGCAGAGGCACTCGTCCATAACTCAGCTGAAACAAAATTAGCTGCCGGCATCAACCCAAACCGTACAAACTGTTTCCGTATCAAACCATGTCAACCCTTCCCATACCACTCGTGGCTGTAATCGCCTATCTTTCTCTCTAGCTAAGCTTGCCGACGGCTGCACAATTCTTCCCAGGATTTCCGGTTTCGAAACCAGGATAGTGTCCTAAGAGAGCAGAAAAGTCTTCTTTGGTGTCCCCAATGCCCGTTTCGTCGCTCTGTCTGCTTCTTCATTCACTCTCACACCCACGTGCCCTGGTACCCATGTTAAGTTGACTCCCTGCACCAAACGCTTGCCATAATGCCATGATGACCTCACTCACCCCGTCACGATCGCCTTCAACCTTGCAAAACTGCCTGCAAAGCACTCCATAAAAACTCCATAAAAACTGCTCCCCTCTCTCCGCTAACACCCTCCAGAAAACGCAAAGCATCTAGGCTACTATTCCCTCACTGCAAACTTTCACTGCAAAGACTTCGCTGAAAACGTCGAAGCACCTACTGGCACATGACAGAACCGTTTAAAGTCTGAAGTTAGGGTTACGATGCAATGCCCCACACACGTTTCTTCAGCAAATGATCCATCCGTGAAAATTAGGAGGAAAGCTCTCCAACATATATGGAATTCTGCCTCAACTTCCACCCTTGGGCTTCCCTTTAAGCCCAAGCACCCTACCATGACAAAGCTATCTAGTTTTGAGATATACTCCCAACCCCAAGTTGATATAAGCCAACTTGAGTCCACCAGTGGAAACTGCAACAATGCAGTACCTACCACTCCCTCAAGATACCCTATTCCTCTGGGCCAGCTCTTCCCCAAGCACGTCCTACACTCCCCCCTTCCCTCCCCTCCATGAGAAACTATACAAAGCTTAGCTTCTTGCCAGTATTTTTGCAAGGACCCGAAGTGGCAACATACCAGACCCAACAAGCAAACGATGCTCACACTGGTATCGACTCCATCTCTCTAACTACTGCTTTACTAGTTTTTGGACATGCTGGACAACGCATCCTGGGGCATAGTGGAGAATACGTACGTGTAGCCACACTATGGAGTCTCCAATGCTCCGATTCAAGGTGGTCACAAACTTCAAAATGGCATTAATTTTTGCTCAGTCGAAAAGTAGCTAAACTATACACAGCCAGACATCAGGTGCCAACAAATCGTTGTGTTGTTTGAACGTTTCTTCTCATTGTTACAGAATGGTACGGCCATGTAAAATTAGCAAACAGCACCATCAATAAGTACTCGAAATATGCTCAGTTTCATCGCGCCATTACCAGAGCTCAGATGCATTTTTTTAAATCATTCTTCGTATTATATTTAGGCCAATCTAATTTTTTTTAGCGAATGGGGAACTTACGATGTCATCACTCGGTCATGAGTATTGAGTTTGTCTTAGTGTTATATTACCTGTTAGTCTTCGTCAGTGAAAGCACAAAACCCAGCCCGTGAATACGTTCGAGATTACGTAAGATGATATTCTCCACTGCTTGGGAGATATAACGTCGTTTTAGTCCCTTGACGTGCATGAATCATACAAGCTGGAATGCAAAGTAGCGGTCACGTCGCACATTGCTGCTTCGGATATTCGATAATAAATATAAAAAAAAAAGAGTTTCGACGTTTGTGTCCACAAAATGCTTTCATAATTTAAGATGTAATTTTTTCTTGACCTACTGTCGTTATTGTGTTTTGGGGTATTTTTAAAGTAGATTTTCTGCACCATTTCTCAGTGTTCCATTGGTGAAACTCAATTCTCGTATTCAAAACTCGTCTCCAAATGAGTTGCCCGCCGTAATTATTGCACGGTCGCGAGTTAGCATAGCCAGTACATTACGAACTCCACATTCCATTCATCACAAAAAATATCGGAAAATTTGATCAGTTTCTACGACCACATAGCTCATATGTGCATACAAAGTTTGATCCTGATCTGATAAAC
>JAHWFP010107444.1:19773-32000 GCA_023313725.1 Lithobius niger
CATACAAAGTTTGATCCTGATCTGATAAACGGTTTGAAAGAAGTCGCTTGGATAGGCAGAGACACAGACAAAGAGTTTCAGAGTCTAAATCTCCTGTAGTAAATGCACCCTGGTCTATGGATGTAACCTCAGCAATAGAAAATTCTCGTAATTTCACTCTCGTTAGCAGTTCACTTGTGTACACAAACTACAAATAAGCCATCCGACAACCACTTTAGGCTTAGGCTTGTCTCAATCCGCGCCCTCTATTGGCATATTTCGTGATAGTGAAACGGCGAAGTAATGAGTGCGAGAACATTTCTGGGGAAGATGTCTTTACTGACTGCCCCCACTGGCTCCACGATTTGTACTGAGAGTCCGAAAGCCCTGGAAATATCTAACAATAATAATACACTAAAATAATAATAAACTAAAAAAAATAGCTGTGCAATTTTTGTTTTCACTACGATTAGGCAGTGTTGCCACATAAGAAAAAAAAATATCTAAAATGTTGGCTAAAATGGCTATAGATTGCACAAAATATCTGTAGGTATTTGAAAATGAAAATTGCGCCTTCCTCATAGCTAAAAATAAAATAAAAAATTCGTCACTGATTTTTTGGGCGTGTTTACCCAACGACTCACCTTTGCATTCTGGTAACTAGAAGCTATAGAACTCATCTGAACTTCCAACATGGCGGCGATTTTAGCTCTGCCGTCTCGCACCGAAAACAGTCAATAATGTGAGTTGAGAAGTGACTGAGAAATTGTTTCGTCAGGAGGAATTCTTTAACCTACTCACGAATTATAAGACTGCAAGCATTTGCTTAAACGATGTCGGATTTAGCTAATCCAGGTAGCATTGTTACCATGGCAACGACGCCTTTCCATCGCGATTAAATTCTAGCTGCGAGAATGCAAAGGTGATTCGTTGCGTAAATGCGCCCTCATACTAGTGCACTGGCAGCGGCTCGCGCCTCCCCTGCAGTTACTCCGCGCCTGCCAAGGGAGGCCCGCCTCACCGGCTGGGAAACGTGGGACTAGACTTTCGGATTTTTGATTTAAAGCTTGGGAGATATGAAGGCATCTGTCAATTCCACGTTAATCTCTGCACCAACCAACCAACCTGCTGGTTAAGCAATGATCATGTAAAAACATGGGATTTTAAACTTTTTCATGTTGTGTCTTAATAGGATTTAGTGATTAGAATCCCACTCTGCAACACTTGTGAAAAAGTCAACCGTAATAAAAGACATTTAATATTATCACTCGTTTTGTATTCTGTATTACCCGAAGTCTTATAAAGCGTTTGACAATGTAAAGACGTGTTGGACAATAGAAAGGCTCTGTGCCTGCGTATAATGGATTACAGTGCCCAACTAGACGAATTTTAGTTTTGCAAAATAACTAAAATTCGTGTAGTTGGGCACTGTAATCCGTCATACGTAGGTACAGAGCCTTTACATTGTGCAGTTCTAATTTATATGTATTGTCCTTTATATTGTCAAACGCTTTATAAGAATTCGAGCAATGCAGAATACAAAACAAGTCACAATATTGAAATATGTCTTTTCTTACGGTTGACTTTTTTCACAAGTGTACAGGAGTGGGATTTTATGCCTAAATCCTAATAAATCAATTACAGAAACTGAAGAAGCGAACTTTCTGCATAGCAACAGTGCTAATATTGCATCCGGTCATTAAACCTATGATTTAATGGGACCATTTCTTGTTTATCGTTGTTGGAGGAGCCAACAGATTAGGGGCTCGCCTTATCGTGTAAGTGTGTCGTGTTACGGTTCAAGAGGAGGCTGGGCCATTGCTAAACACCTTGATCATTTTAAATTGTTTACGTGCAAAACTCGCAAAATGAGATGATGTCTTAATTGCTTCCGGGTTACCATCAAAGGATGTTTTCCGCAAGGGGCGAGTGTCCGGATATCCGTCTTAACACATTTTGCAAACATTTTATCGCCCTTGTATATAATAAAGAAGAAACAGGCTCCTACGTCTTTTTTACGGCGCTAACACACAGGGACAAAAAGAAAGTCAGAATAAAAATATAAGCATTACGGCGTCGTCTGTCTGCACGCTTGAGCAACATTTCCTAACCTCTCGTTCGTCACGGCTTTTTTTTTTTTACTGAAAATGCGCGATTAATCTTTCGACTTAGCCTGCCATCATTGATGCAAGATCGGACTCATTGGCGGACCTGCAGTTTTCCTTCGCTAAGATGTAAACACAATTAACAAATGTTGGAGGTTGTTGTCCCACAGAGCTTATACACTTAGCTAAAAAAAAAAGGTAATTAGTCACTCGACTGTAAGAATGAGCGTTTTTATAGGCCGTTATATATGACTTAAAACAGATTAGTTAGGCCCCTCAGAACGTAAGCATGAATGTGAGCACTCAGTGAAGCACTGAGTCTGTGCCTAAAAGACTGAAGCGTGACGTTACTTTCGATGGAAACGATATAATCGGATCGAATCGGTGGGTGATTTAATAATAATAATAATAATAATATAATAAGTTATCACTCTATGGAATGGTAACAGAAAGGCTTTGGGTCAAAAATGCTCAGTGCATCAAACACTACACTAAACCATGAGCAATGGCTGTTTGCCGTGACGTCGCCATGAGTTAGCCAATGACGAACGAGAACAACGGCTGTTTGGCCGTCTGATTGGACAAGCCCAGTGACGTGATATGCACGTCACAGCAAACAGCCATGGCGTGTGGTATAGCTTATGATGGTGGTGTTTGAAGCACCGTTTGCAACATTGGGACGGTTTGCTCTCTCGTATGTTTGTCGCGGAAGGCGTGTATCCCGTCTTTGTAGTTTTGTGCACACTGGCTAAAAAATGTTGATTTTCGTTTGCTTCGCTCACTGAATCAGCGCATCCCCTGACCCGGACTCCATGCACTTATATATATATATATATTTCTACCTGAAATAAAAATGTTCGCCCTTGTACAAGAAAGTCCAAACCTTTAGCCCGCCAGCTTTGTCGTTTGTTTTGTGGGAGATACAGAAAGTAGATAGTCTTTTCAATGTTTAACAGAGTTTCACTTGACGGCGTATTACCCACGAGGCAGTCGAGGCAGTTGCCTCGGGGCCCACGGAAATCTGGGGCCCAAACGGGGCCCCCAACAATGCACTTCTCATTATACAAAATATATTTTTATATACTTTTCACTATGACGACTCTTCCACTAATGCATTGTAGCAATTTTAATGTTAAGAAAGGGTTTATTTTTCCTTTACACTCGGTGCAGTTTATTGTTCCTCCTGGCATTGTAGAAAGCTGCACATTATTGCATCTATGTATAGCTTCTCGTTTGTGGCATTCACAAAATCTTGCCTTGAGCAAATGGCCCTGCCACGTGGGCCTCATATTGGGGTGAAGGGGCACCATATCAGAGGAACTTAGCCCCATACCTCGTATCAGGGTGAGAGGCCTCGTATCAGGGCAAAGGGGCGAGAGGGTAAGGGGGCTCCACATCAGGCGAGGGGCCGCATGTTATGATGAGTGCTCCCCCATATTTAGGCGAGGGGCCCACGTCAATGAGAGGGGACCATCTTGAAAAGTCTGCCTCGGGGCCCCAACACGCCAGCAGTTTAATATTAACATTTATTTGAAGCAATGTTTTATCCATTTAAAGTAATGTTTTCAGTTTATTTCCAACAATCATTCCGTTTACAATCAACGAATCCCCCCATTATTAGAAGAGATACAAGCCTTACATTGTTGGCGATGTTGTTGTTGTCTTTAGTCCATGGTTCCTGTTGTTGTTTTAGTTGATGTAGGTTCTTCACCTTTATGCTGTAGGGCGTGCGGCTTCGGGCCATGGCCTGAAATAAAATGAAATTGAATTATATTGTTGATACCTGGTTGGGTGACCAACTAGGAATCCGGGTGCTGCAGAGATAGGGTCTTACGACTTCGCCGGACAGATGCTCGCTAAGACCCTTTGAACCCTATGATATTGTTTAGTTCATATAATTAGATCCCTGCAGATACTACGTGTCCGTCTAACCAGAACAGTTGAATAGGTTAGTGGGTCTAATAACTGGTCTACACTATGAGCCCAAATTAGGCTACTAAATTAACGCCAACACACTATCGCTTCAACCTAAAGTTAAAATTACACCGTCAAAAACCAAAAACCGAGATCAGAGCAACAACCACTAGAAAATTTAAAACCAAACCATGTCCCTTCAGTAGACTTACCATACCCGCACCCAAACATACTCCAAGGTCAGCCTGACGAATCGATTTTAATAATAAAGATGTTTCGATTGTTTAAATGTTTGCTGACTCTGAAATCTCCGCTTGCGTCAGCGTATAGATTCGATGGAGCGCTATAACCAGATGTTTATTTCATCTCATTGCATGCTAGCTCGCAGCTTTCTGCTTCTGAGCATGCGCGCTAGCTGAGTCCATCTTAGAACAATACCTTACTGACACCCAAGAGAGAAGGATTTTTTAACGTTTTAAGGCACAAGCTATGTCAGCCGTCAAGATTCAACAACAACATTAACGTTCGTCCAGTCCAGATAAAATATGAATGAGCATCGGAACCACTACACATTTGTGTCTTTTACAGCTAATGCAGAGTTCCTGTTTTCAGGCGTCGGAAGAAAAAGAACAATGTGGCAGAACACGCTGAAACTTTCTCTGATCAGGAGACTGGTCGCCTGACAACACAAAATCACGATTAGCGCCACAACTTGACGTTTTCTTCTTGAAAGAAAAGGAGTCAATAACACTGATATTTGCGTAATTACTAACTCCTAGTAAACAAATTTCACGAAAAGAATTCTTCCACGTTACCAATCGCTCTCAATGCCATTTTAAAGGCAAAGCTACAGCATATTGAATTGAAATAGAATTTATAGGAAGCGGTAACTCGTCTTGGGTTTTCTGTCCCAGTACAAACAAAAACTTTTACCCTAAGCTACAAATCTAGACACACGCTAGTGTGTCGCTCCAAGTTAGGCAACAATCATCACAACAAACATCAATCAACTCAATTGTCGAGGTTGTAAACCATTGTAGCACGGTGCCAAGCGTCAGTGTCTTATTTCTTGAAGCATAGTTGGGCACATTTCAGGTACTTGGGAAAAAATAATAATGCGGTATAAAAGCTTAAATTGTGTTGAAATCAAGAGCAATGACCCACCTGACAAAAATTAACTCGTGTAGGAATGCCAGCTAAGCTGCTTTCAATGCAAAATCTGACCCTCAATAACGTTGAAAATGTGTTAGCTAGCTAGCTAGCTAGATAATTCGTTCATCCCCATGTTAAATCCCATAAGGTGATCATTCATCGATATCGAGATAACGGGGAGGCTTCCAGCTATGAAATTGGACGAATGGGTGCAGTACAATACGAACTGCATACCTTTTTATGGTTTGGAGCCTGGGGCGTAACAGGGATGGCGGGGGAGGACGCGTGTACGAAAATATTGTTATAACCATTGTTAGTATTGTCGGCATCGTCTCATTGGACGGCCAAAGTTCGGGCAATGAGAACGTGGATACGGACGTACGTGCCTAGACACACACTGGGTATCACGATAAATGTAAACAACGTTGCAAAGAAATTGTATTCACCTCCAATTCACCGAAAATAAACCAACGGTAAAAACAAAGCAAAATAAACAAAGCCAAAAACTGGTAAAGAGGCCACTAAGTTGAGAGTGGTTCGGCCCTTCAAACGAGTGATATCAACACATCAAAACTAACTAAATATTGTAATACAAATTACAATACTAGGAAACAGGATTTGGGCCTATTGTAGGCGGAGCGAACGAATCTTCATTTCAAACTTATATTTAGTTTTTATTTTAATGACGATACCACATTTGTTAATAATCCTTAAAAATCTGGGTACATTACTTAATGGGCTTTGTTGGGCTGTTTGCCTTTTGGTGTGACGTACTGCTGTTCTTTGCTGGCCTTTTTCTTATTTTAGCCTTTTTTTTTTAATGTCGGCCTATGTTAGATGTCAAATTTACGTTAACAAGCTTTCGTTTGCTCCCGCATTTAGTTTTTGTTTAGTTATTTGTAGCCTCTTTTCGCAGCCAACACTGAAGACGTGGGCCATCGCCGCGAGTAAAAATAAAACAGCACGTAATAAGGCGTTTAACTGCAAGCCAAACAATCATCAGTACGATAGTTTTTTAACAATAATCAGAAGATTCAAAAGGTTCACAATACTGCTTTGGTATAAGATTTGAGACCGCCACCAACGAAAATGTTATGCTGGCACACCTCTATCACGCAATGCAAGATAATATATTATTTCCTAACTCTATGACTGCAACAGCGATCTCTATTATATAATCTATAAGAAATAACCATCACAATTTAAGTTTAAAATATGTTAGATTTTAGATCTAATTTTAGGTTTTAGGCATAATTGTTAGCGTTTAGGCCTAATATTTATCTCCGATTTACTTTCGTTAGTAGCAGATTACAACAGTGGTTCGAATTGAGAGAGGAATTGAGAGAGGCAGGCAAATTATTGTTTCGTGTTTCGTGCTTTCGTGTTTCGTCTGATGTCAATATCGTTTTATAATACTGCTTGACCTTGATACGACGATTTCAGGTTTCATATTCGGGATTCCCAACGCTAGTGTAGGCGCCACTTTCGTTGCCATGTTGAATTGAATAATCTCCAAAGCATTCTTTTTTTCAAATGAAACTAACGTGTGTCGTTAATGGAATCCTTTTGTTTTTATGGTTGCGTTTGTTACTGTAGTGGTTAAATGCAAGCATCAAATGTTATTATTTCGTTGAGTTACGTCGAATAAGATTATTAGCTAGAAAGAAGCAACCAAAATTTAATTTGCCGTGTTTTTTAAAGTTCACTTGACTACCATTAGCATGGTGTATGCTTCGTCGGAATTCTTAACTATTCACGACTCCAAACTTACAATGGTGAGTGTTAGATATAAATTCGAAAATTTTAAAATTTCTACAGTAATAATTGTTCGATTTACGTTAAATTTTGGCTCAGCAATACTTTTGGGGGTATAAAGCGTTGGGCGAAATTTCATTTCAATCCGACCTTTCGTTTGGGCTCCACCCAGACTAAAAAAGTGCAACCAACGGACCAACGAACCCACGGATCAACAGACCAACATTTTGTAATTTGGTGTCCGTTATAGGCTACGCTTCGCTCCGCCAAAAATTAAAACCAAACCAAAAACCAATAAAGAGGTGAATAAGTTGAGAATGGTTCGGCCTATAGGGAAAAGGTAGTATCAAATTGTGGAAAACCAATTTCTTATTGACGTGCCACTTTATTACATATCTGCACGGTAGTGCAGTTGAGTCTAATACATAATTTTTAAAAAAGGACTGATATCATATCAAAAACCAAAACTGGTAAAAGGGGCCTCAAAGTTCCGAATGGTTCGGTCCTTCAAAGGAGTGATATCAACACACCAAAACATTCGTCAACTTAATCGCACCGATTAATACACCGATTAATACATTGCTACCCAAAGTAGCAATGTTCTAGTTTTCATTTAACCTTCGAACTATTAAGCGGTGCGATTAACTTGGCGAATGTTTTGGTGTGTTGATATCACTCCTTTGAAGGGCCGAACCATTCGGAACTTGGCTGCCCCTTTTACTAGTTTTGGTTTTTTATATGATATAAAACTAACAACCACCAAACGTCACAACCAAAATTATATCAAAATTCGCACTCGCGAATTCCACCGCTTTAAAACGAGTATCAAACAAGCAGTAAATAAAGATATGTAAACTACACCTGCTGATAAGATGATGTCTTCCCAGTGTTCTCAACTTTACAGGGCAATCAGTTAAGTTGTGACCCAGCTTGATAGCTAAAGTACTACTGAACGATACGTTATGAGACCCGGGTGATGTGATCATGCCAAGAGAGGACACTGATTGGGCAAGAAATTGATGACCTTGCCAAATGTTATCAAGGTCATTCAACTGCTAACTTCTTAAATATGCATCACACACCACGAGTATAAATTACCAGCGCAAAAAAACAGGGCAAAAATCGGACCAGATTTGCAGTACTTATGACGTACGTAAAATGGCTACTTTCGACCCCTAAATGGCATTCCATTCAAACCCTCCGTCGTGCAGGAAAGCATCGCCTACTTTCAGGGGTCGAAAATAGCCATTTTACGAACGTCAAATGTCCTGCAAATCTAGTCCGAATTTTGTTCTTTTTTTTTTTTTTTTTGGCATTGGTAATGTTTCTTTGTTCCCTACATATTCCTGATGTTCATATTCACTCATGGTGTATGTGATGCATATTTAAGAAATTAGCAGTTGAATGACTTTGATAACATTTGGCAAGGTCATCCAGTTCTTATTCAATCAAGGGCCCCTCTTGGCCTCATCATATTACCCTGGTCTCATAACATATCGTTCGGTAGTACTTTAGCTGTCAAGCTGGGTCACAACTTAACTGATCACCCAGTATAGAAACGTCAAATTGAGCTATAGAAAAGAATACTTTACCAGAGTTATATCCCTAACACAACTAAAGGGATAGTACACAACGGATAATCAGCGGATATGCTAAGTCTTCCATTGCAGACATGATTAGTGGTGTACTATTAGTGATGTACCACATCAGCGCATTAGTATAGCCATTCACGTGGTTAACTCCCGAGTGACGAGCCGCGTAAGACGATCATACTCAAGGATGTTACATTGGGCTTTTGGTCGGTCGTGACTGACCCTTATGAATCCTTTGTTTTTTTTTTTCCTGAAAATACAGATCAGTTGGTTACTTATTTTGGTATTATAGGAATGCTTTGTTTTTTACCGACCAAAGCTATAGTCTTGATTTACATTAATTACTAGAGGAAGCCCGTACTACGTACTGGGCCAGTCATGAATCAAGTTTACAGACCCACTCCTTCCCCTCCCGGCCCCACTCCCACTCCCCACTCCCAACCCCCCCACTCCCACTCCCCACTCGCAATCCCAACTCTCCACTCCCCACTCCCACTCCCAACTTCCCACTCCTACTCCCATTTTCGCACACACTAGCTAAGAAACGCTTTCACGGATTAAAATTTCTTCGATCCAATTTTTGCGCACACTGGCTGACAAACGGTGATTTTTGTTGGCCTCAGTCACTGAATCTGCGCATCCAGTGGCTGAAATCACAGGATGCACCGTTTAAAGAATGTGAGCGCTGAACCATCATCTTTGCTTGAAAAAATTTTAGCACGGCTGCTTTGCCATTTTCATTTTCTGGGAGAGGAAAGAAGTAAATCGCCGGCCTATGGCGGCCTAACAATGGCTCATTATTGTTTGGTTTTCACTCACAGAGCTTTGATTGTAAACGACTACTTTGCAAGATAGCAATGATCAGCCTCGTGCTCAGCAGTGATTGTTGTTGTCCACTTAGAAACAATTCAGCTCAGCTCTGAAAGCCTTCATCTGCGAATTAAATAAGCCATTGCATTGTTTCCAGCTGCCAATTTCGAGGCCAACAGGTCTCGAAATTAACAACGTAGCTTAGTTTGATTTAAAACTATACGCATTTAGCTGAAACATGGATTCTTTCATTTTACCCATCAACAATCAACGGTTTGGACGATAGTTTTCAATCCTGAGCACGTGCACCAGGAATTGTTAGGCACCGTAGCAAAGACATTACACGTGCACGAAAACAATGAGAAGCGAGTAAAGTGATTGTTGTCCTTCCGGTTTTCCTTTTATCTTTCCTTTTATTAGCTCATCCGGGATCCAGAATTATTATGTAGATAACTGTAGAATTGCTTAGCATTTACGAGGATCAGAGTTTGCATTGTGCTGTCTTTGGGTTTGCTTATTGTTGTGTCAGTTTAATGCTGAATCTGAATTAGTATTTAAAAAAAACGCTTAAACGTATACAATACGGATGTAAGCCTTAAAAAACTTAAAGCTCTAAAGGAACAGATATTAGAATAAGACATGTAAGCCATCAGCGTCTCACTAATACGCGTAAAAGAAAATCCAGCTGGGTTACACGTCTTGATCTCTTGCTTATTTTTTTCTAATATCTGTTCCTACAGAGCTATAAGTTTTTTAAGGCTAACATCCGTATTTTATACGCTTAAGCGTTTTTTAATACGAATATCTATTATTTTTTCTTGCTCCAGCAAGAATAACAAAGAAAATTATATTGCAATCTCCTTAAAACAACTGAGAGACCCTTTTTAATAGTTAATTTTAAGCGATAAAAATTGAAAATTGGTACTTTGGTTCGCTCTCTAGGCGAGAGCAAAATTTCCCAACAACAATTGTAGTCAGATAAAAATAACGTTCAAAAGGCCCTAAGGCCTTCTACATACCTATGCTTTAAGCTATAAAACTTGACCATCGATTCATAGGCTTGATCGTCAGTTGTAGTATAGCTGTTACAGGCCAGAATTTGGGCTAATCATGCACATCGAGCTATTCTTAGCTTATAAACTGTGCTAGTTATGGAAACGCTCGAGATATCCCTTAACGCACCTTCCTATGCCCTACCACACTCACCTACGTGTGGTTATTGACCAAAAAATTCTTGCTGATCATGCTAAAACATGAATTGGTACACAAGTCATTCTTAGCAGTACAAATCGAACTAAAATTTGTTGGTCATCAGCCTCATGGAGAGGATTCATGGGGTTCCGTTTATAGTTCCATTTCTACTGCTACAACGCATGTTTTTGGTACGTTCAGCAAGAATTTGTTGGTCATTGGTGCTTCATGGAGGTATGCTGGGGGAGGCCTTGTTGGTATTTCGTGGGTATCCTTGGTTGGTTCGATTTCTACTGCTAGGAATGACAGGTGTACCACAATGCAAGCTTTTAGTACAACCAACAAGCAGTTTTCGGGTACAGCTTCAAAGTGGGTATAGGGAGGGGTCAGGCCTCAGGGAGGGGGCACGGAGGGGGAGGAGACGTTGGGGTGTCTTGGAGAACATCTCGGGGGAGGGGTTCCATATAAATAGTTCGATTTATCATTATATATATGATTGAAGTCCTCTCTCCAGAAAACTAAAACTATTAATTTCTCCGTTTCTATTCAATCTATTTCGACCAAACTTGGCCAGATAGTATATAGCAACTTTTCCAAACTTTACACCAACTTTTATGCACTTCTGTGCAAGAGTAAAAGTAGGGAACCACACGTAAATTTGAAAACTGTTCACTTGTTGTTGTTCTTCGTCTTCTTCTTGTGTGACACGCCGTTTCAGAAAAAAACTACTGCACCTACCTAAAATCTGAAACATGACCTTAGCCAGAAATTTCCCTGGGCTTCATCCTCAAAGAGACCACTTTTTCGATTGGTCGATCCATTCCGGAGTTACGGGTCCCTGAACGATCATTTTGATTGTTTTACATTGTTTTAACCATTGTAATTTGGGAACAATGCCACTCAGCAAACATCAGATCCATTCTTCGTGCACGTGTTATGTCTTTGCTTAAATGTTCATTGTCTTTGTAAGGGTAGAGAGCGTGCGGCTGCGGGCCAGGGCTCTTAATAAATGATTGTGAAAGAATCCGTTAAGCAGCATTGGCCCCGATTGGTACTTGGGTGGGTGACCTCCTGAGAATCCATTCCGGGTGTTGCAGACATAGGGCCTTAGGGCTTCGTCAGGCAGATGACCGGGTGCGGTTAACGCTCGCTAAAACCCTTTGAAAGAATCTGTGTTTCAGCTAAACGCATGTAGATTTAAACCATACGAAGGTACGTTGTTAATGTCGAGGCCTCGGGCCTAGAAATTGGCAGCTAGAAACGATAGCATTGCGTATTTATTTCGTAAATACAGACTTTCAGAGCTGAGTTGAATTGTTTCAAAGTGGCCAGCAACAATGCATACATAAACCTTTGTAGCATGACGCCATAGCCGTACAAAAGGCACACGGATTACTAACAAAAACGTCAAGTGTGCCGCAAAAAGGGGGGGTTACATGATTGAAGTTTCACTTTACTTGTTAAAATGTACACGGATAAAATTTGGATGATTTTTAATTGAAATAATCAAATGTACAATTGATAAAATTGCATTTATTTAAGTGCGTTGTGCTTTATCTATCATATATTTAAAACGTAAAGCACAACAGCACTTAAACAGATGTAATTTTCCCAATTGTACATTTGATTATTTCAATTAAAAATCATCCAAATTTTATCCGTGTAAATATTAACAAGTAAAGTGAAACTTCAATCATATAACCCCCTTTTTTACGGCACACTTGACGAT
>JAHWFP010107444.1:39327-69378 GCA_023313725.1 Lithobius niger
ACACTACTTTTAGGGAGAAAGACAATGACGGCAATTTAGTCCAAGCAAATAACACAGAATTTTGTTGTGTTGTTGTTGTTTTTGTTGTTGTATACTACTTTTAGGGAGAATGACAGTGAGAGGGGCAATTTAGCCCGAGAAATCCAAGCAGATAACACAGGATTTTTTTATATTGTTGCTGTTGTTGTTGTACACTACGTTTAGGGAGAACGACAATGAGAGGGGCAATTTAGCCCGAGAAATCGAAGCAAATAACACAGGACTTTGTTGTGTTTCTGTTGTTGTTGTACACTACTTTTTCGGGTGAACGACAATGAGACGAGCAATTTAGTCTGAGAAATCCAAGCAATTTAATCCGAGATAACAAAGGGTTATCTTGTGTTACTGTTGTTGTTATACACTACTTTTAGGGAGAACGACAATGAGATGGGCAATTTATCCCAAGAAATCTAAGCAGATAACACAGGATTGTTGTAGTTCCTTGTTGTGTTTGCCTTTATACAGCACGAACCCAGGATTTTCTTGTTGTTGTTGCCGTTGTTTCTTTTTAAGGAGCACGAACTCAATCTGGGTTGTACGTCCCACGACAATGACAAGGACAATTTAGCCGGAGTTTGTTGTTGTTGTTTTTGTTTTAAGCGAGCACGAATCCGAACTGGGTCGTGTGGCTGGATTTTGCATCAAAAATACAACAATGTACAGTAATACTTGCTACAATGAACATGAAGACTTGAATACGCAACACGACAACAACAACACGAAAGAAGATTTGTTACTTTCCCACTGCTAAAAAATGCGAGTTCAAATTCAGATTTCAGATTTTAATAAGAGCATTAGACCCCGAAGCCATGCGCACTACAGTGCGAGTTCAGTGGACTTTTCGACAAAGATTAAGGCACACGTAAACCAATCACAAAACAAAACGAAATCGTTTGATATTTAAAATAAAGTTCAACAGAACGGAAGTCAAAGCAGCAAAGAAACACGAATAAACTACCCTTTAAGGTTTCAGATACCATGTTGCTGAAGTGTAAAGTCCACGTGAAACCTTACTGCTGTACTCAAAATGGCAAACTACTATAGGGTTTCTGACCATACGAAAAATGGAACGTCACAGTTTGTTATGCACAAATAGGCAAATCACAACGTACTTGCTTTCAGTATCACAAAAAATAGTCCCTAGTAAATCCCGAAGTTTTTCTGCGTTATCGTATCAACAGTTACTGAATTTGTGTATCGCACAAGACATACTAATTTCGCAATATTATAATACGTTCGACACTCGTAAATCCTTCGAGACAAAAAAGTAACACAAAATGTAGTCCCTAATTTGGTCGCGTGCTGTCAAAGCAATGACGTCGTCTGCTTCCAGTTTGACGCTCCCCACTGCACCATTTTCATCGCCTGGTGATTACATTATCTAAACCGAAGCGCTCTCAACGAATTTAGGCAGCCTAGCTAAAAAGATTGTACTGAATGGTTACGCCTGTTTACGAA
Organism: Lithobius niger; assembly: GCA_023313725.1. Taxonomy (NCBI): domain Eukaryota; kingdom Metazoa; phylum Arthropoda; class Chilopoda; order Lithobiomorpha; family Lithobiidae; genus Lithobius; species Lithobius niger. The sequence goes on from JAHWFP010107444.1 coordinate 40,825, forward strand.
GACGGAATTCGTTCTGAAGAGTGGAACCAAGGACTATGTACAGTACTGGCCGGATCTTGAATGAAAAATAGCATTATGAGACTGGGTTGGCAATATGGCCGCCGAAAGTGCCGCTGATGCGATTGAGTTGCCGCATTTTGTCAATCGAGGGCGACACCCACCGTACAAACTGCCAATAGACGTGTTTGCAAACGCAGTGAAATAGCTTAACTGTGGCTGAGTGATATTTTTAAATACCATTTAAAAATATTCTTATAAATAATAAAAAATTTGCCACCAAAATCTACATAAAAATTTAAATTATTATTTCGAAATCCGCCACTAGCTGCCAATAGATGTCGCGTCGCACCGTACAAAGTTGCTACCTCAAAGAACAGACCTCAACGAAATGAACCAGACGTGGCGGCCATTTTGTCTACCCCCTAATATCGTTGTAGAGCAGGCCATGGTGGAGTTTAGTGGACATGGTGGAACACACCGTCGAGCGAACATCGTACCACTCGGCCAAGGAGAGCTGCAGGACTCGTCGTGTTCTGCGATTCCCCCAATGTGAAATGCTCATCTAAATGGGTATCAGCGATCTGCTGACCGTTCGGTACAAGTTTACACAAATGCTAAAGAGCATTCACGAATTCTTTCTTGCAAATCAATACCCAAGGCTAAAGAAATTATTGTGTGAAATCCGCAGTAGCGATGAAAGCAGAGGTGACAGTATTTTAAAATCCTCACTGCAGCATTTGATGCAGGGTACGGGTTTTGTATACAAACGTTTGCTTGAAGCCATCGTTATTTGATGGTTATTCTTGGCAGGATTCAGCGGTTACGTCATCACGCCTGCGTTTTTATACGGTGTTTTGCACGGCATGAAACAATCAAGTAGGCTCGGTGAAAAACTTACTGTTGTATTTGCCGGCGATGAACGGCCGGTAAGGCGACGGTCGGTTTGTGAGCTGACTGGTAGCCTAGGAGGTGATAGGCGGTGTAGGATTTGTGGTCTGTTGTCAGGATCTGAGGGTGGCTTGATTGGTGTCCTCTGGGGTAATTGTTTGGAAATCTTACTTTTCACGCTATCGACTTAATTCACCTACCTATCGATTCCTTTCGTCGTTAGGGTTCCGAAAATCATAACGAAAACGTGCGCAAACGCTTTTTTATTTAAAAAAAAATATTAAAACACGCTAAAACGCTACGCACAACTGTCGTTCCGCCATCGCGATGCTGCGAGGTGGAAGGGCAACAAGAAAACCTGATTCCGCGCCCCTGCGTATACGGAAATTATCTAGTTCCCGGTAACAGACGAAATGGCTGAAGCAGACGAAAATTGGTTGGTGTATATCGATATTTGCGGCCGGAATCACAAACCGCAGGGGCGCGCTTCGCGCTCACAATTGTATACATCGAGAATTGGTGTAATCAGAAAAAGTATGACGTAAGCATTTGTGAAACAAGGAAGTAGCATAATTTGTTCCTTGGTTCACAAATGCTTGCGTCATACTATTTCTGATTACACCAATTCTCGATGTATATGATAATGCGCGCGTCCCTGCGGACTCTAACTCTAGCCACATATAACCCGTCTGCCTAGAAAAGAGATAATTTTCGTTTAGTAACGTTCTGGTCGAAATCAGGTTTTCTAGTTGCGGAATCATTGCGTAGAATGGCTGCCACTTCTAGCTTGTTGTGCGTAGCCTTTTAGCGTGTTTTTAAAATAAAAAAAAACGTTTGCGCACGTTTTCGTTATGATTTTCGGAACCCTAACGACGAAAGGAATCGATAGGTAGGTGAATAAGGTAGATAGCGTGAAAAGTAAGGTTTCCAAACAATTACCTCCTCTGCTCCCTCTCTCGCTCATGCCCGATGGTTCTTTGTAACGAATGGAATAACGTATAAAGTATAAGGTGTGGTCGTGTTCGATAGCGTAGTCCTAGGTTTAGGGCCATGTAAGCTCTCGTCAATTAATTCAAATCAAATTAAATGAACGAGGATTTGTTGAGAGAATACAGCGAGTGTTCCAGTCGAAAAAAATTTTCGAAGGCCAATTACTACGAAGAAATGAATAGCAGCTATGTCGGAAAAATTCGAAAAATGGTTTCACAAACCCTTTTAAGAAACTACAGCCCAACAGGGTCATTGTTATAGACATCGCGTCTTATAATTAGGCTAAATTTAGCATTAATGTATATATATGAAGTCCTCACTCCAGCAAAACTAAAACTATTAATTTCTCAGTTTCTCTTCAATATATTTCGACCAAACTTGGCCAGATAGTAGATAGCAACTTTTCCTAACTTTACACCAACTTTTACGCAATTCCGTGGAAGAGTAAACGTAGGAAGCTACACGTAAATTTGAAAACTGTTCACTTGTTGTTGTTGTTGTTGTGGTTCTTGTTCTTGCTCTTCTTAGCTGACACGGTTTCAGAAAAAAACTACTACACCTACCTCAAATCTGAAACATGATCTGAGCCAGAAACTTCCCTGGGCTTCAACCTAACAGGGACCACTTTTTCAATTGGTCCATCCATTCCGGAGTTACGGGATCCTATACGATCATTTTGATTGTTTTACATTGTTTTAACCATTGTATTTAGGGAACAATGCCACTCAGCAAACTCCAGATCCATTCTTCGTGCATGCAACAATCGACTGCATGCATAAACTTTTATAGCGCGACACCATAGCCGTAAAAAAGGTACACGGATTACAAACAAAAACGTCAAGTGTGCCGTAAAAAAAAGGAGTTATAGGATTGAAGTTGATTTTACTTGTTAAAATATACACGGATAAAAATTGGTGATTTTTAATTGAAATCGTCAAATGTACACTTCAGAAAATTGCATCTGTTCAAGTGCTGTTGTGCTTTACCAATCACATACGTTACGTAAAGCACAACAGCACTTAAACAGATGCAATTTTCTGAATTGTACATTTGATTATTTCAAATAAAAATCACCAATTTTTATCCGTGTTCATTTTAACAAGTAAAATCAACTTCAATCGTACAACCCCCTTTTTTTACGGCACACTTGACGTTTTTGTTTGTAATAGTTTATGTATCTGAGCGCATGGCTTCGGGCCGCGGCTCAAATAAAATCCTGATCTGATCTTATCATCTTATCACGCTGATGACAACAAAATTGACAATACGAGTGTCACAAGTGGTTGACTGATGCACACATTCAATGGAAAGCAGATTTTTTAAACCCTGAGCTGGCGGAATTTGCGCAATAACACCGCGAACGATTCGTGCAGCTGCAACACGAGCAGGGCATATAGTTTTGTGAATACCGCCTTAACATTGTGCGTTGAACGCGCTCGTATTGTGTTGGGCCCAGCCAAAAGTTAAAGGGTTTAAAGGGTTTAACGAGCGTTAACCATTCCTGGTCATCTGCCCGAAGCCCTAAGGCCCTATGTCGCTCGCAACAATTCCACATTTAATTGGCTGATGTAGAATGACTCGTCGCCAATGTATCGTATACTAGCCGAGTATATGTATCATTGAAGTCCTTACTCCAGCAAAAACTAAAACAATCAATATCTTCGTCACCGTACAATAATTTTCGAACCGGCTTGGCGATATAGCCGATAAGTACGGAAGTTGTATTTATACCAAAAATTAAGCAATTATGTGCAAGAGTAAAAGTAGGGAGCAACACGTAAATTTGACAACTGTTAACTTGTTGTTGTTGGTGTTCTGCTACCGTTTCAAAAAAAAAAATAATAACACTGCACCTGCCTAAAATCTGAAACATGGTCTAAGCCAGAAATTTCCTGCTTCTTGTTCCTTAAAGAGACCAACTTTTCAATTGGTCGAGGCAATCAGTAGTTACGGGAGTCAAATCACTTTATTTGGGGCCTCGGTCCGGAGACATCAGTTTTTGTTTTACACATTATATTTAGGGAACAATGCCATTCAGCAAACGCCAGCCGCAAGGCATAAACTGAAGAATAAAGAAATGCCAACAATGTTGGTGAGCCAACAATTATTCACCCACACTTTTAGGAAACGTAAGAGGAAACATTATCCGTAAGTGTTCGGTGTGAACAAAATGGAGTGAAGCGAAGCGAAGCGATTGCAACCACCCGTGCTGCATTGGAGACAGCGTTGTGGCTCAACTTTTTGGTTTGCGGCATCGCATCTTCTTTCCCTGTCCGTAGTGTGTCACTGGATGGCGTTGACGGTGGTTTCGACGAGCGGTTTTTAGACTTCGGTTTTTCAGCACACAAAGCACCCGCAAATTTGAAGAATTTTTCTTTGAAAGCATCAAATTTGGGGTGCAGTTGAGAATTAAAGCTGGCACAATTTGAGTGCACATTGTATCCATCTGGATATTTACTAACGATGTGGCAGATTTTCGCGCTTCGGAGACTACTGGTGAGCAAATAGGTGAGCAGCTCACACTAACTGTGCATTTTGTCGCCTTGATTATTCGTCACAAAAAGAACACCAAAAAGTTCGCTTAAATTCACTTCAAGGACACCTACTTTTGTCTTGCAAATTTTCGACATCCCTCAGATGCCTTCTTCAGGCCTTGAGGATGTTCGGACTTTGAACTACATCTTTCTTTCTGACCACTTGTGCATTCGTTCTCGTTCTGACCACTTTAACATCTGAATTTGGCTGCCCTCGTAGCCTCCTGTATTGATCAGCCTGCACGCGATTCCCACTATCAAGTAATTGTCATTGACGATCAAACTGTTCACTGAGGTCTCTGCCTACCAGTTGAGCAACTCTAGGGTACGCAGGGCCCTGGATGGTCATTAGAGACACTCCTTTCTTTTCATGTTGCTGGATGGCCAGAGATTCCAAACATCTGAGGTGGGGATCACGGATTGAGTTTGACCTAAGAAGAGTGCACGTCCTCTTCCAGTCCGCTTCATGAATCGTAGATTTGCAGTGGACTTCAAAGGATCAAAGGATTTAACGAGCGTTAACCACTCCTGGTCATCTGTCCGAAGCCCTAAGGCCCTATGTCTGCAACAGCCAGATTCCCAGGCGGTCACCCACCCAAGTATCAATCCAGCCAAATGCTGCTTAACTTCGGGGATCTGACGAGAACCGGTGTTTCCAGCACTGCAAGGCTGCAGTGGACTTGATTATTCCTCAACAATATGTCAGATTTTAAATTTTCTGTGTTAGGGTGTAACGCTATCAATGTACAAAGTCTGATTTTGATGCAGTGGATGCATTGGAGTGGTTTCATAAAAGGAGCTCCGCTCCAATTACGAATTAGTTTATTACAGCTTTTTTTTACGTTGGTTTCTTCCTTTTTTATTTTGCTTTCGTCCATTTTCATTTTGCTTTCGTCCATTGTTGTATTCTGTATTCTGTTCTAAGTTTTGTTAAATAGCGTAAGAGTGAGCACATGGTGTATGCAACCATCTATAGGCTCATTAAAAACAACAACAACAACAACAATACAACAATGGACGAAAGCAAAATGAAACTAGGCGAAAGCAAAAAAAAAGGACGAAACCTATACGTAAAAAAGCTGTAATACTTGGCGAGAGACGAGTATTTACATTATTGAGGTTCTCACTAAAACAACTTTAAAGTGACGTTAATTCCAGTTTTTCCAGTTTTCTAGTCGACACTAATTGCATGCCATAAAAAAGTGGTAGGATTACAAAAAAAAAACGTCAAGTGTGCCGTAAAAAGAGGGGTATACTAGTGAAGTTTCACTTCACTTGTTAAAATGTATACACGGATAAAAATTTATGAATTTTAATTTAAATAATCAAATGTATAATTCAGAAAACTGCATCTGTTTAAGCGATGTTGTGCTTTACGAATTGAAATATTCGATCAAATATTTTACACAAAAATACTGTTTTTTGTACGCAAAATACATAATTGAATATTTTAATTCGTGAAGCACAACAGCACTTAACCAGATGCAATTTTCTCAATTGTACATTTGTTTATTTTAATTAAAAATCATAAATTTTTATCCGTGTATACATTTTAACAAGTAAAGTGGAACTTCAATCAGTTTTTTAACGGCACACGTGAGGATTTAGTTTATAAGTGGGATTAGTTCCATAAGTAGCAAGAAAAACATGTAAAGGGATTCGCAAACAAATGGCAAAATGTACTGTTTTACAGGATGATGTTTAATCAATCGTGGTAAATTTGAATGACGATAGTTCATCTGAAGAGCCATTTTAATTTGGGCGGAACTAATGGGGGTGAGGGGCAATCGTCCAACTGGAAAATCGCATAATTGGAAGAACGTATACAGTATAACGGAAAATCGTATAAACGAAATTCGTATAATGGAAAATCGTCTAACAGGAAACTCGTATAATGGAAAATCGTATATTGCCCCTGCCTCGCTCGTGCTGTCGCGCTCGCTGCGGCTATACATATAATATCTGAAACCGCAGGTATATTATTGTCCAGTTGGCTGTTTATCCAGTATGCGATTATCCATTATACGATATTCCGTTTAGATGATTTCTGTTATACGATATTCCGTTTAGATGATTTTCCAGAGTTTTTTTTTATGCAGATATTAAACAATTATCCCATTAGACGATTTTCCAGTTAGACTTTTGTCCGACGCCCCAGCTAAGGGCGTAATCATTCAGTACAATTTTCTACAGCTCTTACAGCAAGACGCCTTTTATGGGCTACCCAAACAATTTCCATATTTTGTGAAGATCTAGAAAATCTGTTGAATTCCAATAAAAATTCTAGCAATAGATATATAAATATTATACGTTTTAAGACGTTGGGGAGAGGGATGGAAAAGTATAGATGTACTGATATTTTTTGTTCCTTTTTTTTCGTGTGGCACGTTTTGAATCGATTTTCGATTTAACCATACACATTGCAATATATTTGGTCAGAGCGCAATATTTTGCAGCAAAAGGAATATTCCGTCTCCTAAAAATAGCTTCTTTCAACGTAAAAACATTCCATTAAGAAATGGCTCGTCGTCTCTAACCGTCCATCGCAAACAGCAGCAGCTTCCTCCACAGGCTGTATGTCCATTTGTATACGTTTTTGTACCGGATGAGTGCAAGTCCGCATCGTTCGCCCTTAACTCCTAGGTTGAGAAATCCTACAAGCCCCTCCCCCTTCTCCCCCCCCCCCAAAAAAAAAAAACGGGAACCGTAAAACTAGATTTTCGCCTCTTCATCGCATAACTGCAAAAGGAAAAAAAAATAGATTTTACCAAAGATGTGATTTTACCAAAAAAAAAGGTGATCTCTCCCCAAAACAAATTTTCAAGGATTCAAGCCAAGCTTTTCAGCCGTTTTAAGTCGTGATATCAAACGCCAAGCTCTTTCGCCAAGTTAATCCCACCGACTAAGACTTCAAACGCACTTACTTTTTATATCTGTCATTTAACCTTAGAACTATTAGGGCGCCCGCGCACTGAGCGGTCAGGTCGCGCAGCCAGTGGTCGAGGAGGCCAAAAAACTTAGCGACGTGCCGCGCGGCCACGTCCGATTTTCATTGATATTTATCGATCACGTGGTGAAAAATTAATCCGGAGCAAGTACGGTCACCCTGTGGCCGCCTGCACGCCGCTCGGGATCCTAGTGGTCGCGGAGACAGGCTGGCCACTGCGGCCAAGTGCGCGTTGCTACATATACACCGTAAGCATTCTCGCTTGGGCGCTGTGCGCGCTGTGGCCCTAACTCGGTGGGGTTAGCTTGGCGAAAGAGCTTGGCGTTTGATATCGCGACTTCAAACGGCCGAAGATCTTAACGGAAATCATCAACAAGTTTTGTTTTGAGATGGTGTCCAGGAGGTCACAATTACTCGGCCGAACAATAGATGCTACAATATAATATACTTACATTTTTTTTTTTTCATGCAAACTAATCAGTGTTGACTAATTCGTTACGCTCCAACAGAGGCAAAACGGCGCTATATTGAAATTCAGACTTTACAGCTTCCAATCAGTACGATTGCGTTGCATAAACGAGGCATAAGGACAATTAAAATCATAACCAACAATTTACAAAACTCGGATCTCTCTACTGGAAAGCGGTAAGGCGCGATGCCGTAACGAGAGATGAAGACCGGGGAGGGCAATTTGGGGAGCCAAAACGCCACGTCAGTAGTGTGTAGTTAAAAGATGGAATTTTATCCTAAAACGAAATTCATCTACCATGAAAATAATTAAGAAAATATTGCAGTTTTAGGTTCCGTCGTGCGTATAAATCGCCCAAAAAATTACTAAATTTCTGAATCGCTCAATCTCTGCTTAATCCATCAATGCTAACTTTTAAAAATAAGGATCATTCGTCTACGTAACTAAACATCTGTTGAAAATATTGTAAAGTTTTCCCGTAAAAGTACAAATTACGGTCCAATGCAACTAAAATAGTTAAAGGAAATGCCAACGATTTTTGTACACTTATTTTAACTAGGAAACAGGCTTTGGGCCTATTGTAGGCGGAGCGAACGGATCTTCATTTAAAACTTATATTCAGTTTTTATTTTAATAACGATACCACATTTGTTAATAATTCTTAAAAATCTGGGTGCAATACTTAATGGGCTTTGTTAGGCTGTTTGCCTTTTGGTGTGACGTACTGCTGTTCTTTGCTGTCCTATTTCTTATTTTAGCCTTTTTTTTTAATGTAGGCCTATGTTAGGTGTCAAATTTACGTTAACAAGCTTTCATTTGCTCCAGCATTTAGTTTTTGTTTAGTTATTTGTAGCCTCCTTTTCGCAGCCAACGCTGAAGACGTGGGCCATCGCCGCGAGTAAAAATAAAACAGCACGTAATATGGAGTTTAACTGCAAGCCAAACAATCATCAGTACGATAGTTTTAACAATAGTCAGAAAATTCAAAAGGTTCACAATACTGCTTTGGTATAATATTTGAAGCCGCCACCAACGAAAATGTTGAGCTGGCACACCTCTATCACGCAATGCAAGATAATATATAATTTCCTAACTCTATGACTGCAACAGCGATCTCTACTATATAATCTAAAAGAAATAACCATCACAATTTAGGTTTAAAATGTGTTAGCTTTTAGACCTAGTTTTAGGTTTTAGGCCTAATTTTTAGCGTTTAGGCGTAATATTTATCTCAGATTTACTTTCGTTAGTAGCAGCTTACAACAGTGGTTCGAGATTAAGCCTATTCCTTTATGCGATGCAACACGGTTTTGGTTTCGAGTCTTCAAGTTACCGTGGCAACCAGGAACTGAGAGAGGCGGTCGTATTATTGTTTCGTGTTTCGTGCTTTCGTGTTTCGTTTGTTATCAATATCGTTTTATAATACCGCTTGGCCTTGATACGACGATTTCAGGTTTCATATTCGGGATTCCTAACGCTATTGTAGACGCCACTTTCGTTGTCATGTTGAATTGAATAATCTTCAAAGCATTCTTTTTTCAATTGAAACTAACGTGTGTCGTTAATGGAATCCTTTCGATTTTATGGTTGCGTTTGTTACTGTAGTGGTTAGGTTAGGTTATGTTATTATTTCGTTGAGTTACGTCGAAAAAGATTATTAGCTAGAAAGAAGTAACCAAAATTTAAATTGCCGTGTTTTTTAAAGTTCACTTGACTACCATTAGCATGGTGTATGCTTCGTCGGAATTCCTTAACTATTCACGACTCCAAATTTATAATGGTGAGTGTTAGATAAAAATTCGAAAATTTTAAAATTTCTACAGTAACTAGGAAACAGGCTTTGGGCCTATTGTAGGCGGAGCGAACGGATCATCATTTCAAACTTATATTTAGTTTTTATTTTAATGACGATACCACATTTGTTAATAATTCTTAAAAATCTAGGTGCAACACCTAATGTGCCTTGTTGGGCAGTTTGCCTTTTAGTGTGACGTACTACTGTTCTTTGCTGGCCTTTTTCTTATTTTAGCCTTTTGTTTTAATGTAGGTCTATGTTACGTGTAAAATTTACGTTAACAAGCTTTTGTTTGCTCCAGCATTTAGTTTTTGTTTAGTTATTTGTAGCCTCTTTTCACACCCAACACTGAAGACGTAGGCCATCTCCCCGAGTAAAAATAAAACAGCACGTATGGCCACCGCTGTTTGAGCTCCCGCTGGCAATAATTCTTACATTGTTTACAGAAACTGCTGTGCAAAATGTAGTCCTTATATTAAAATATTAATAATAAGGCGTTTAACTGCAAGCCAAACAATCATCAGTACGATAGTTTTTAACAATAGTCAGAAGATTCAAAAGGTTCACAATACTGCTTTGGTAAGATTTGACACCGCCACCAACGAAAATGTTAAGCTGGCACACCTCTATCACGCACTGCAAGATAATATATTATTTCCAAACTCTATGACTGCAACAGCGATCTCTATTATATAATCTGAAAGAAATAACCATCACAATTTAGGTTAAAAATGTGTTTGCTTTTAGACTTAGTTTTAGGCCTAATTTTTAGCGTTTAGGCCTAATATTTATCTCCGATTTTGTTTCGTTAGTAGCAGGTAACAACGGTGGTACGAGATTATGTATTCCTTCATGCGATGCAACATGGTTTTGGTTTCGAGTCTTTACGTTACCATGGCAACCAGGAAACCGTAAACTGAGAGAGGCGGGCTTATTATTGTTTCGTGTTTCGTGTTTCGTGCTTTCGTGTTTCGTCTGATGTTAAGATCGGTTTATAATACCGCTTGGCCTTGATACGACGATTTCAGGTTTCATATTCGGGATTCCCATCGCTAGTGTAGACACCACTTTCGTTGCCATGTTGAACTGAATAATCTCCAAAGCATTCTTTTTTCAAATGAACTAACGTGTGTCGTTAATGGAATCCTTTTGTTTTTTGTGGTTGCGTTTGTTACTGTAACGGTTAAATGCAACTGTCAAATGATTTCATTGAGTTACGTCAAAAAAGATTAGTAGCTAGAAAGAAGCAACTAAAATTTAATTTGCCGTATTTTTTGAAGTTCACTTGACTACCATTAGCATGGTGTATGCTTCGTCGGAATTCCTTAACTATTCACGACTCCAAATTTACAATGATGAGTGTTAGATATTAATTCGAAAATTTTAAAATTTCTTCAGTAATAATTGTTTGATTTACGTCAAATTTTGGCTCAGCAATACTTTTGGGGGTATAAAGCGTTGTGCAAAATTTCATTTCAGTCCGACCTTTCGTTTGGGCTCCACCCAGACTAAAAAAGTGCAACCAACGGACCAACGGACCAACAGACCAACGGACCAACAGACCAACAGACCAACGGACCAACCAACATTTTGCAATTTGGTGTCCGTTATAGGCTAAGCTTCGCTCGCTCGCTCCGCCAATAATTGTTCGGTTTACGTCAAATTTTGGCTCAGCAATACTTTTGGGGGTATAAAGCGTTGTGCGAAATTTCATTTCAATCCGACCTTTCGTTTGGGCTCTACCCAGACTAAAAAAGTGCAACCAACGGACCAACGGACCAACATTTTGCAATTGGGTGTCCGTTATAGGCTACGCTTCGCTCGCTCGCTCCGCCAATTAAATAGTTGTAACGGGAAAAAAAGGAAAAAATTGCCATAATGACTTGTCATACTGGGTTACGACACTGGACATTTAACCCTTTGTTGCATATGTCAAACTGGATATATTTTTTTTAGAGTCACTTAGGTCGGTCGTGGGATTCGAACCGGCGTTCACTTGGCTTGGAGACGAGGACGCTGACCACTGGGCTGTGTCTGCTCGCTGTGCTCGGTGTACCCGGGGAGCCCTCACAATGCTCGCGTTGCACATAGGGACTTAGATTTTGGCCGTTCACTAACCGTCCCTTTGACTTTATTTCGCTAGTGGTAGTCATGAAGCCCAGTGATGAATTTAGTACAGTGACAGAACTTGAAATCAGTTGGAATGCTTGAGTGAGCTGGATACTTGACGCCTGTAGATAGCTGCCTGCATTGGTGCCGGGATATGAGAAGATCGGGCGGCTTGAATATAAGGCGAATTGTGGTTACGGGCTAACAAATTCAGTACAAACGGACACAATTGTAAGGTGGATAACTTTCTCCCAAGATCTGACAGTGCCTCTGTTACCAATATAGTTCGTACCATAGCATAGCCAATGCTGATTCAAAATTATATTTTTCTTGATATAGGTGTTTTTTTCCAAGTGTGGATTCCATAACAAATTTTTAAGGTCTATTTTTGGTTATATTTTAGTTTTTGCTAAATAATTCAAAAACTATTTAAGCTACTGACTTCTCAGAAACACCAATGGATAGCTCTCGAAAAAACGGTTCGAATGGTGCATTCGAACTTAAAAATCGGTCAATATTTGACCGAGTTATGGATTTGGACGTGCACATAAGACAAAAGCAATACGAATATAAGATTAAATAAGCGCGCTTTAAAGCGCGCTTGCAAGTCAAGAGGTTTACAGGACGATGCACAACAAAGGTTTTATGTAGCTTTGAATGGAGCCGAGAAAAAGAGCCCTTTGTTGTATATGTCAAACTGGATATATTTTTCTACGGTACCATGTGTCACTTAAGTCGGTTGTTGGATTCGAGCCGGCGTTCACTTGGTTTGGAGACCAAGACGCTGACCACTGGGCCGTAGCTGCTCGCTTTGGTCGGTGTCCCCGGGGTGCCCTCACAAAGCTCGCCGTTGCACGTTGGGACTTAGTTTTTGGCCGTTCCCTAGCCGTCCCTCCTTTAACAAGACGATGCGCAACAAAGGTTTAATCTTTGTTTTAGTACAGGAGTTGAATTAATCGTGTGGTAAGCAACGCCGACGACTGTATGGTGTTATTTCACTGCCCGATCCAGATGCGTTTTACCAAAGGGGAAGGGGGGGGGGGGGCGGGGAGGGAAAAGGAGGTTGGCGGGGGAACGGCATCAACGGTGGTTGCACCTGGGCGTTGAATAGGCTAGTTACGGCCCTGGTAAGACGTAACGCCAAATCGTCATCATCAACTAAAGTCCGTCTCAACTTAAGAGACCGCAATTGGGTCCAATTGTATAAAACTCCCTAAGCAATGCACTTCTTTTTCGTGTTTGACAGCATCCAATTAGTGGAAGTGCCCGAATCTAAAACGTCAAACAAGACAGCTAAATTGGGACGCGATTGGGCATAACGATGAATTTCCTGTCATCTGTCGTCAAACTGGTGGCTGCCTGCCTAGTCGTTCGGCATAACGTGAACTTCAACGAAGAGCGGAATGGTTGAGAGGTGCTGCCCTGCAGGCGGAAAGGCTAAGCAGAGCAGCCTGAGTGAAGCGAATTAGGGGTTGCTTTTGACATCAGTGCCGTTTCGCCGTCAGACGAGCAGCTCTTGAGTTTAGCTGCAGTGCCACTGTGACAGTCCGTCTGCCAGTTTCCAAGTCTACGGCAAACTTTAGTCATCTGTACAGCGAAAGTTTAAAATAAACGGCAAATTAAAACATTATTGCTTCCATATATCTAATAGGCTCTGTCGACGTAAATCAATGAAATAATGACATTTGATCATCGCATTTAACCACTACAGGAAGACACGTGAAACCATAAAAAACAAAAGGATTTCGTTAACCACACGCATTAGCATCTCACCACCTTGTTTGCGTAAATGAATAGGCCTACCCTCTAACCCAATTCTCCATTATAGCAGCTAATTACGAAATTAAAATGGCAGGTAAAAATTAGGCTTAAAATCAGACAATTACGCCTAAAATACAAAACTAGGCTTAAAACACATTTTTAAGTAGTAATTGTGGTGGTTATTAATTTTATGTAATAGATTTCCGTGAAGTAGACCAGGTTATCCCGAAATAATTGATCGTCAGCGAGAAACGGAGATCGAAGATCGAAGGTGGCGAAATCGCACACAGCGCATCAGCGCGAGTTCGATTTTGCTACCCCTAGATCTTTGGACTGTTCCGTTTCGAGTAGACGATCAATTATTTCGGGATAACCCGGTCTACTTCACGGATATGTGTTTTAATGTTAAGGTGTGACGTCGAGCCAACATATATAGTTATTTGAGATTAAAAAAAAATTATTTGAAAATTTTATTTGTGAATTATGACGTAAATTCCTGAACTCAAACTTCCGGTTTAAACTTCCTGTCTGCGAAAGTCTCACGTACGCGAGGACGTCCCTATATCCAGTCCCAGTCACCGACGTTTGTGTTTAAGGTAAAACCGTATTTTTTCTACTTTACTAGTTTAAATAAGATAGAGCGTATAAAATCCGCTATTCGCTTGAGTCTTGTATGTTTTTAGGTGTGTTTTAGAAGGTGTCAGTAGGCTAGTTTTCGTACCGTCGAACCAAAGGCGGCCGGGTTCAGCTTGGACCATTCCTTCATGGATGGGGGTGGGGAGGGGGCTAGCATCGTACGCGAGGTTTTTGTTTTGGTTTTTTTTTTCCTGTTAGTGCGGAAAATGTTGCCAGGTTACAAATGTGCTGTTCGCTTGAGTATCGTATGTTCTTAGGTGTATTGAGGTGTGTTTAGAAGTGTCGGTAGCCTAGTTTTAGTACTGTCGGAGCGAAAGGTTGGCGGTTGGGCCATTCCTCCATGGGTGGGGTCCTAGCATAGTAGCCTACGCGAGGGTTTTTTTTTTTTTCGTGTTAGTACGATCTAAATTCTTGGTACGATAAATGTCGCAGGGTGCAAATGTGCTTATTTATGTTGGTTGCAAGGGGGTGTGCTGGTTGAATTTGTGTTGTGTACGGTAGTTTTGCAAAGTATGTCACATGGTAGAGCAGTGGTCTAAAGCGCGGAAAAAAGTGTGGGTTATCAAAATTAACTCACGGTCACGTGTGTGGGTTTTCAGATTAACCGTATATAACGGCTACACTTTTAGCATTGGGATGTGTTGGAGTGACGTCACCACCGTGCATTAAGTTATATTATACAGAGCGCTGTTGCAGTGTGTAATAGAGGTATGCGCCTCAACATTTTCATTGGAAGTGGCCCGAAAGTTGGCGGAGTGGCCGACAAGTGCGCCCGTCATTTATGAAACGGCCCCAGATACACACAAACTGTTTTCACCGTTGGATTCAGCGTCCAAAAGTTAGTTAAGGCGAATAAAAAAAAAACCGGAAGTGGCCCGAAAATGGCGGGAGTGGCGGAAATATACAGAACACCGGTTGCGACCATAGGTAGCAGCTGTTATGGTTCTCATCTTCTTTGTCACACGTAGACTTTAACGATAAATGATTTAGAAAATAATTCATGATGTATGGTGTATGAGACAGCAGATATACAACATGCACAGATTTTACTCTTTGGCTTACACGTAACGGAAATTAGCAGTAACTTATCATCTACCGGCGCTAGTGTTTTTACGAATCGATAATTTTGGCGTCTTAACGCGAAACTCCTTTCCAGATTTAATTTCACGAGATCGGACCAAGAGAAATTTGGTGGAAAGGAGCTGAGTAGTAAAACGCCAAAATAGTCAATTTCATAAAACACTAGTGCTGTTATAGCTGATAATTCGGCCTCCGAGTCGGCAGAATTATTACCTATCAGGGAGTTTCCCACTCAGCAGGAGCCTAGTTTAGTATCGATCATTTTTCGATGATCACGAGTTGCACTTCAAACAGAAAAAAAAAACGGAGCCTTGTTTTTATCAGCTTAGAAATGCAACAAGCGATCAGAGAAAAATGATCTCTACTTAAACAAGATGGAGGGACCAAGGCGAAAAATTTATCTGTGAAAACCGTATTTGGCCAGTTAGCAACGGAATTATCAAACGTAATATCCCTAGAGGTATGAAAGTTATCGAAGATTTTTTTTAAACCAACTGCTAACGTTAACTTCCCAATTGCAAAGGACGCGGGAAGTTCTCTGCTAATAAATAGCACGAGGTGTACCGATTAGTTTCAACGCAGCAGAGTTCAGGGTTCCTGGGCTTCGCAGCAGTACGTTGGTTTGAACTGGTAAGAGGCGCTCCGTGATGTAGGTTATTGGTCCTTGATGGTTTAATGCGGTTTCGGACACTTAATCTGACTGTTGCGGCAACTACTGGCGATACTCAACTACCCACCAAACTCCATTTCCAAAATATTTGAGAACCGCCTTCTCGTTAGTTCTAAAACATTTCACAACACTCCTTGTTCAACTCATTGTTTATTTCAGTTTCGAATGATGCTGTGAAGCATTGTAATCGTCGTAACAGCATCTATTCCTTGTACCACCATGCTCTTACCAATTGTTTATGACTGCTTGACAACCAGGTTAGGACTGGTTATCATGGCAAACTTCTAGACATTCCGACCTTTGATTCCAATGCTAGCATGCAGTGACTAAAGTGTGCGCGGCCTGTCTTGAGTTCGCCGCAGAACGAACACAGATAATCGATTGTACGTTTTGGCAGCAGAGTGCCTTGTTGATATCCAAGATGGTTACAAAAACAATGGCGGCCGTCGATTAAAGCCGCTCCCTCCAGGAAGACGTAGTAGCTCGCAAAATACTTCCAGGACTCAAGATACGCAGCGCACACAATATCAATTTTGGCCTGTATATACCGAATCCATGTCCTAATTATCCAATTCTTAGCTTTCTTATTTAGGGCTTCCTCAAGGTTTGTAAATGCCTTAATTTCTATGGCATAACCAAAGGGTAGGTTAGCATACTTCTCCATCTGTAAACCTGGACTTTGTGGCAGAGTATACCGAGAGCCCTTACTCGTAGCGATAATCAGTTTGATAATTATGCTGTAGTACTCAAGACTTCGTCTATATTGTCAATATGGTGCATCGGCCGGGTATTTAGTGTGGGAATCTCAATGAAGAATTTCCGCCCCGCTAACTAACTCCCCGGACCCATTCGTTGAATGCGTGGGTGACGTGTAGAGCTAAACTTATAACAGATGCCGACTACTGGTTAATGACCATGGGTACAGCAGAAATTTACGTATTCAGTCTGGTTTTGGTCTGGTTGGCCATTAAGCCTCGATCCCCTTCCCTCTGGTTTTCTTTTTTCAACATCACACTTTGTAATTTTTCAGGCAAGTGTCTTATAATTTTGTCTTCGGTATTACCGTAGATCCTTTGGAGGAAGCCACACTGAAGTCGACTTCTCGTTGTGAATACTAACCGAAAGAGCAGTAAGCCAGTAAAACGTAGTATTATGTTATTAATATTAACAACAAAATAAAAAAACAATAAAAAAAACAAACGACGTTTCGGGGATATGTAGAACCCCGTTTTCAAATGCATTGAAAATCTGCAGTCAAGCATCTTAAGTACAGGATATGCACAATAAATTACTTCATGCCAAAGCAAAGCATCCTTAAAGGTAATTATTTACCATTTGATTTGGATGGTAAATTTGCCTTTCAGGATGCTTTGCTTTTGCACGAAATAATTTATTGCGTATACAGTATATCCTGTACTTACGACTCTTGACTGCTTATTTTTTATGCACTTGAAAACGGGGTTCTACATATCTCCGAAACGTCGCTGTTTTTTTTTTTTTTTATATATTCACTTAGCAGGCTTTTTATTCTTGTTAACTAGTTGCAGAGTGCTACATTCTCTATAACTATTATTAATATTAATAAACACAGAGAGTGTTTGGTTCTTTTGTTATTATTTATTTTTAATTGGAATACAATCCAAATAAAACATTCCACTAGCTTTTGTGGATAATAATACGGCTACAAAGGTTTTCGCACTCAGCCTTAAACTAACTCATACTAATTAATTTGAAACTAAACACCTCGTGCTACGCGCGCGTATGTTATAGTTTTACCGTCCGGTTACAGGTATCCTGCTGAAACCGTAGCCGTATTACCGCTAAAATCTCTAGGGTTATTACTACTGATAATTCGGTCTATTAGTCGTCAAGAATTATCGCCTATCAGCGACACTCCCAGTGCGCTACCATAGCGCTCAAATAGCCATAAAAAAATTAAAAATCACCAGTAACAAAAGAAAAGCACAATAAGTCAACATTACAACGTTACTAAAACGACAAATGATCATAGCAGTAATGACGAAAGAATTACCGTGTCATTGTGAGTCCGAAAAATTAACCTGCGTTTTAGGATTGGCCCTCATACACTAGACGAAATGGTTAACCCGACCAAAGCTCTACTACAGTACCGGCCGATTCTTGAATGAAATATAGCATACGCGGCTGGGTTGGACAATATGGCTGCTGAAAGTGCCGCTGATGCGATTGGTTTGTCTTGTTGCCGCTTTCTGTTATCCTAAGGCGACACCTTTAGTACAAAGAATGCTGCCACTCTTCCTTGAAACACTTTGTGGATAAACGAACATGCCCCTATTTACTGAAGCGCTATGTGCAGTAGAGTAATTTAATAGCTTTGTTGCAAAAAAAAAGGTTATAGGGCAGTGACACGACGTAGTATTATTGTGTATAACTCTACGGTGGAGCCAGTAACTGGGTTAGCTGCAAGGTGCACTGTGGGGGAAAGGAAGATCGTCTTATTGAAGCCAATGCTATTAGACTGGATTTCTTAAGCCTTTTCCGGGTGATTACTGGGATTAAAGGCCGGTTGCCACCAAATTAGCATTGTATCATCTAGGCCTATCGAGTTACTAACGCGCAGGAAGCAAAGGAATGCACAAAGCAAAACTTTTAAAAGCTACAAACAAGCCACGTGACTCCTCTAATTATTGAGTAAAAATTGGTATGCCCTCGTGCACCTGAAAACAAGCTGTAAAGATGAACGATACTAGTGTCACTAGATGGCGCCAGGAGAATTTCTTTATTTTTTCCGTGGCGCCATCTAGTGACACTAATATCGTTAGTCTTTACAGCTTGTTTTCAGGTGCGCGAAGGCGTACCAAATTTTTACTCAATAATTAAAGAGTCACGTGGCTTGTTTGTTGCGTTTAAAAGTTTTGCTTTGTGCATTCCTTTGCTTCCTGCGAGAGAGAACTTGATAGGCCTAGATGCTGCAATGCGAATTTGGTGGCAACCGGCCTTTAAGTTAGTGAATTGCTACATTTTTTGTTAGATGCCGCTATTTGCCAGTACATGGCGGGACTCACGGTACATATTCACCGATGCGATTTGCTTGGCCGATTCCCGAATAGACCTTGAAGAAATGACGTGGGCCAGTAGTGGCGGCCATATTGTCTACCCCCCTAATATTGCTGTAAGTTGGGCCGAATAGTTTACCGGCCATGATCCGGCTCTTACCAAAAACGCTACTGTCTTCGTCTGCGGTAGAAATTCACAATGTTTGGCTCCACTGAGCTTTTCGTTTGAAATTTTTTTTAGTTTATAATTATTCCGTCTGGAATTTAAATATTTAGACAAAATAATTAGCATTTCTGAAAACAAGATGATCTGCACAGCGCCTACTCTACATGATACTAATCTTGCATTTAACGGACCCCGTGTTGACAGCTTCTCTTTCCGTCGCCGCCGTGCCGACACCAGACAAACAAGCAAACAAACAAACAGGCGTAAATGAAAGTCGATCAAAGAAGTACTAAATCAATAGTGCCGGTCGGATGTAAAATTTCGTATTAGCTCCTTCCTTCGTTGGCTTTTGTTTTTCCTTGTAGCCATCGCCATTTAAGGGCCAATCGGCGAATGTTGTTGACTTTGCCACCGCGACACTTTTGCCTTCAAGCCCCTTGTTTGGCTGCCAAACATAATCAACGCCGCACCTATAACGAGCCCGAGGGCGGCCAATATATGCAAATTCGCAGAAGGGTAATTAGCGCGGGTGCACGGGCGTGTTCTAATAAGACCGATTTTGTGCTTAGCGCCGGCCGACCGTTGAACGCGACCTAGACACGGTCAAAATGTTTATCGCCACTGGAAACCAGAATCATATACTTGTATTTGCTACGTAGGCCTAACTAAACGCTTATTTTTAAAAACCAAGGTGGTAAATTTGGTGTGATGGATTGGTTTAGGTTAGGTCATATTTCATTGTTTTCGATGTGGTGTCGATTTCTGGTTTCAAATTATGCTAAATAGTGACGACTGTATTCGAGCGATCCGCACTGGTGCTGGCATCTAACGGCGCGAAGTGAAACTAAACCGGACATGGGCAAATGGGCGTTGTTAACGATTTCGTGTGCGAAGTGACAGAGACTTCAGTTACCACCATGGATTAAAGAGAGTTGTTTTCATTTTCTTTCCGGGAAGGTTGGGGGTGTTGGGGAAGATGAGGGAGCTGGGGTTATTTTCTTCCGTCTCACTTCTCCTCCCTCCCCTCGTCATGTAGTTACACGCAAGGCAAAAAAGTAATAGCTTTCGATCTTGTTCAAAGTTTTAGACGAAGCCGTAGCATTAAAGCCGCGGTAAATTAAAGTTGCAGACTGGGATCATTATTTTAAAGGGTAACTTGTGAAATGTTTCAAACTATATTTAAAGGCGCTAACTCAATAGAGCAGTGACATTAGCCGCCATATTGGCACCAGTATGGGTTTTGGAGGGCATAACTACAAGGTGCACTACATAAAAATGGAGGGAAAAACAACGGAAGAGCGGATTTCTTAGGCTTAAAATAACGTTGTTTTCTCCAACGACAAAAATCGCGCGTTTGAGGTCCAAGAAATCACTCCTCACAGCATCGGCTTCAGTATGACGCCCTTCTGTTTCTCTCTGCAGTGCCCCTTGCAGCTAACCCATTAAGGCTCCAGCATAGAGTTACATACAATAATACTACGTTGAGTCACTGCTCTATTGTAATTTCGGCACAGAATGGGAAACAGATTAGAAAGCAAACAGAGATATAGCGTTCTAACTAATATCAGGGTACACGAAGTTTGCACCGTCTTCTAAAACACTAGCTACTTGTATAAAAACGGTTTTAGCCAGACACCTACTAATGTAATACATCCCTAATAAGGAATCCCATAATAAAGCATCATCAGGGCTAAAACAAATTGTATAAACAAACCAAAATAAACATCTTTCCAAAGCAATAAAGTAAAAATATACTCTCCACAGTTTGTACACATACTAAAATTGTAAACAAACACCTACTGCTCATCATGTCAAGTACGCAACATGAACTGCCTGCTGGGCTTTTCATTCGTTGCCTTTTGTTCTGTTTTGTTTTCTGGCTTACAGTTTGACACCTTGTTCATAGATGGTGCCACTTAGTCTGTTGTTGTTGGGTTTGATGACTCTCACCAAAATGGTAGGATTTTAAAGTGAGTTGCGAAAGTAGTTGATCGAGTTTTGGCAATCGATGTGCATTTCACATGGTGTTTGTTTGCAATACTGGTGCGTAAATTCAGAATGTGGGAGAGCATATTTATAGTTTTCTGCTTTGGAGAGATGTTTATTTTTTACTTCTCATTTTTCACACGTGATAAGCCTTATTAGGGTGAAAGTGCTTGGCTGTATTAAATTACTGAGTGTCTTTATGGCTAAAGGTTTTTATTTTAGGTTGTTAAAACATCATATATATCCTTATAATAATGCTGGATCCGGCTAAGCAGTTAAGAAAAAAAAGCTGAACAATCACTTCCCCCTCCTCACGCCCACATTGCAAGTGGACTCTTCCATTCTACCAGCATGGCAAGTGCAGCCGGGAAGGAGCTGTAGTTTTGCCGCGTTCCCAGCCGAAACCATTGCGCCAGAAGGAAAGAGGGACACTTTTGCTAGGTATATCCCATCGGAAGTTCCTAGGTGCTTTTACATGCCATAATTGACATGAGCACGAGACATCACAGGGCTCTTCTCTTCCCGAAAATGCCAGGGATGGTTGCAGCCGGACTCGAATCCGGGACCTCTGACACATGAGACCGTCATGCTAACCATCAGGCCACCTTGCCCCATAGCCGGGAGGGAGCGGTCGATCAACTCACATACGGCTCACAATAAGATGTACGAGGCACGGGCACAAAAAATGTCGAGAAAAGTGTCGGGAAAAGTATGCCAGGAAAAGTGTGTCTGTAAACTGAATTCGTCTAGTATCATATATTTTGCTAACGAGCATTCAAAGCTACCCATTTGCTATCCACATTCAAAGCGTGCATTTGTCCCAATCCCAAAGGGATGCAGCTATGCCAGAAATTTCCCTTGGTTGGTTACTGCTTGTAGGACCTTCGAAATTGGCAAAACCAAGTGCATCAACCATCCCTTGGTCCCAGTGTGATTACCAAGTTGTTAAAGGAATAGTAAAACCTTCGTTTTTTATTTCAATTTACTTTTAATGTTGGCTAAGACCTTATAAACCCTTTTAAGACTGATGAAATCTCGCTTGCCCTGATAGTTAAGTCGAAATAAATAAAAACAACTGCGTCTTCTAAATCATCTCACCCAACGAGACGCAGCGAGAGATCGTGCCATGCATGTCTGTGACGTCATCTTTCTTAAAGCCAGTTGGGGTGCGGTCTTACCCTTCACCGCTGTGACGCGCGTGCCCTCGGGCATCACTGTTTTGTTCTGCTGAGCAGTTTGGCAGACGGGTGCGGAATGCAGTCAGAAAGATGGTGACCCGCCATCTCTCTAACTGCATTCCGCACGCGTCTGCCTTCTTGTGCTGCAGAAACAAAGCAGCGACAGCCCGGGGCTAGCGCATCACAGCGGGAAGGGTTAAGACCGCACCCCAAACTGCCTTTAAAAAAGACGACGTCACAGGCTTCCATAGCACGAGGTCTCGCTGCGTCTCGTTGGGGATTCAAACGGGAGTTCCGCCAGCGATTGCGATTGCCAACGACTCGTGTTTGCATTCTCACAGCTAGCAGCTAGAAATCTTCTGAAATTCCAACATGGTGGCGGTTTTATCTCCGCCGACTCGCAACAAAAACAGCCAATAATGAGAGTTCGGAAGCGACTGGTAAAATTGTTTCGTCAGGATTAATTCTTTATCTCATTGTCACAAATTATAGGACTGCAAGCATTTACTCAAACGATGTCGGATTTAGCTAGTCCAGATAATGTTGTTACCACGGCAACGAACTCTCTGCTATCGTGATTAAATTCAAGCGACGAGAATTGTAGAGGCGGGTCGTTGCGTATTCGCGCCCTAAAGCTGATGTGTTAAAAATTCGTGCGGCTTAGCACTAAGACCTACTGACATCAGATGCGTCTTAACCTCAAATCAAGTATCTAAACTAACGATACAAAAATTGAAAGTCGGAGGGTTTAGTATTTCTCTAAGTATGTCTTTTACCAATCTTTTCTAAATGCGGATACGATATGATAAAAATCTCTTTTCTTGGAGATTTGATCTCCTAGCATGTATTTTTCCGCAGAATTATACAACTCATAACCATAATAACCACAGTGTGCCTTTACCAGGCCAAAGTTGATGTCTGTCTAAATGTGAGCTTATCTACAGTTTCCTTGCAGTAGTAACCAGGTAGGTAGGTAGTAACGCTTTTTTTCCGAAAACATATTATAAAACAATACCTGCTTTCATCATTGGCGCCAGAAGGCAGCACGTGTCTGGTGCTCGTAGGAGGCGAAACTTGAAATAAAAAATGGCGGCATCGTTACCACGGGAAATTCACCTGCGGAAATTAATGAATGCTCGTCCGCGAACAACTTCCAAAGTTGAAGAACTTACTCTGTGTTTCAGCGGTGGCGCCACGGGGGGAGGGGGGGGGGGGTGCAGACCCCCCGCAGGAAAAGCCTTGCCCCCTGTCTGGGAATAACCGAGATTGTCGTCGGGGAACAGCCCCAAGATGGCGTCTGCATGACGACATAAAATTCGTAAAAATTTGGGGGAATAAAGCTCGAAATAGAGTTTGCCGTTTTGTTTGCCATTTTGTTAGTCCTACCGTTGCTACCTCATCACTTTCATAATTTAAGAGCTGTAACTAAATATGTACAAAACTTCATCTTAAGAATTCAAAGTTTTCGTCGTTTGAATTCGTTTGACCAATGAACTGAGCGAAAATCGTGTACAGTAAGTGGGTAAACTGAAAAATGATTTGCTGCCTTAGACTGTCAACACCATGATTTAACAGGTAGCTTAGTTATGTGACAGGTTTGGGATGCCAACGCCGTTCCAGCTATCTCTAAAAGGAGAATGCCGGATTTTAAAAGCCCAACGCACAACGCGAAGTTTGTAAGGAGGTACACGGACCCCAAACAAATGGAGCAATAGCAGCCCAGTGGTCAGAGTCCCGCCCTCCCAACCAAGAGGACGCCAACTCAAATTTAGCATCATAGCGTCAAACCGATACAGAACTTAAAAGAAAATTCACTGGCCGTGTGCCTTTGAGGGCAAACTGTGTGTTTTTGCTATGGCTATAGTCGAAACGTTAGATACATTTTTACAGAACAAAACTTGTTAAGCTTTCCTTCCAAGTTTTCGTCAGTTGAAGTCTGATATCAATTTACTTCATAAAAACCGAGCAAAGAATCAAAATTGAAGACTAAGTTGGCGGTTTAATTTGCTAGTAGCTCTTTTCCTCTTAGCCCATCGCCAACGTGATTTTAAAACTAAATCAGAAACGTCAGCTAAATCTTCCACCATTTGAAAAGTAAGCAGCAATACTTTTCAAACCTAAATTATTCAGTGAGTTAACGTTAGTTTAATAATATAAAATAAATTTAAATTTATCACCTAATTTAATTTGTAAATAAAATGTATAAAAAAAAAACAGAATTTGTTGGTCACAATTACGTTTTTACGACCTCTTAGGCTAAAGAATATTTACGAAAAACAACCGAAATTCCCTTAACATTGTGGTGCAAACGTGTCTTGGGAAGCCGAAAATAGGCCTTCAAATAGCGTAAAGTGCTTCAGCTTACGGGGCTCTGCCCCGGACCCTGCTGGGGAAGCTTACAGCGCTCCTTCAGACCCCCTAGCTGGTTTCGCTTGGCCCCTTCTGAAATACAACAAATTTTAACAAAAAATGTTCATTATCTTTGCCACCCCGTCGGGGAATCATTGCCCCCCCCCTCCCCCCACCTGGAGTTGGCTGGCGCCACTACTGCTATGTTCGATTCAAACCATGTTTCCGATCAAACCTGTTTACGATCTGACTTCGAATTGTGGTAATGGTAAACTACCTAAGTTTGCAGACGATGTAAAACTCTTAAACCATAAATACACCTTTCGACACAAACCCACTCCAACTTGCTGTGCATTTCCTGGTCGAATGGCCAACCAGACAGCAACTACCAATTAATGCACAAAAATGCAAGGTTCTACCTCTTGGTATTCAACGCAATGGAACAGACTTTAAAATTCATAATCAACAATTAATTAGTAAAAACCAAACAAAGGACCTTGGAGTCTATTTTATGTAATCCAACTTGAAATTCTCCACCCACTGCAGCATCGTTGCAGTTCGGCTAAAACGATGAACCACCTAAGGTTTTTCGTGCCGGGCAGCATAAATATACTTGTTAAAGCCTTCAGGATCTATGTACGTCCTATCGTTGAGTATGCCAGCCAGGTTTGGTCCCCCCCATCTCATAAAGGATATTTTGATGGTGGAATCTGTTCAGTGCTCATTCACCAAGCGTTTGCCAGGAATGCGTGAGCTATCCTATAGTCAGCGTCTGCTGCGCCTTGAGTTGGAGTCTCTTGAGCTCAGATGGCTACATGCGGACCTTTGTCTTGCCTTTTCTGTTCTGCCAGGGGGGGGGGGGGTGTGAACCCGGATGTGTTTTTCATGATGAGGAACAATGGTACCACCCGTGAACATCGTCTGAAACTCGCTGTTGGCGAAGTGCATAGAGATTGTACAAAGTTTTGTTTTTTCTCAATCGAGTGAGGATTCCGTGAAATGGCTTGACGTCCGAGTTGGTTGAGTCGGCGAGTCTTGACATTTTTAGGAGATGCATCCGGAGGTGGTGGATCTTTCACAATTTTTGTCGTGTTTTTAGCATCTGATTACGCCCTTGATGTTGATGATTTTGATGACAGTTTCTTGTATTTTTTCTTTTCTTTTTTTTTTCTCTCTTTTGTGCGTATGTTTAGGAACGGTATTAGTGGGCTGATCATCTCACCCCAACCGGTCCCCTTTTACCGTTTGTTTGGTAATAAACTATATTAGTATTATTAATATCACTATTTATTTACTTATTTATTTACAATTTAATCAAATGTTATTTAATGAATAGGAGAGCACACAGTAAAGATTGGAGATGATTACAGTACTTATAAAAACGTTACGTATGTAGTACCACAAGGATCTGTGTTGGGCCCTCTACTGTTTCTCATATGTGTAAATGATATAGATATTTACAAAAAAAAGAACCTTAATATATATGTTCGCAGATGACACGGTATTAATTTCCATAAATTCAAATTATTATGAGATGATTAAAAATTTACAAAAAGACTTTGACATAGTTAACGGGTGGTTAATGGAAAATGAATTATATGTATATCAGTGAAGAAAAAACTGTACAATTAGCTGTAACAGTACCTAAAATGAAAGAAAGAAATAACATACAAATAATAACACATAGTGAACAGTGTGACTTAATGACAAATAAAATAAACTCACAAAACTGCAAAATTACCTGCAAGGAAATGGATAAAAAAAAATACAAGAAAATATCTAGGATTAAAATAAACTCAAACTGGGACTTTAAAGAGCATACATTGAAACTAACAGTAAAATTACGACAAATGATACCTACCAAAATTAAACAATGTAAGATATATTTTATGTAACAAAAACAAAAAATTATTATATGATGCTTGGATAGGTACCTTGTTACGATATGGTATTGAAATATATGGTTTTGCCGCTGAGTATGTAATAAATAGACTGCAAAGAGTACAAAATAAACTAATAAAAGTAAGGCTGTACCGAGCACTTATTTTCCTGTCGAGCCGATCAGTGATTCCGAGCAGAATCGAGCACCTTTATTAATCACAGGGTGCTGCTGGGAACCAGATTTTTTCACATTTTCTCACATTCCAACTTTTCATTTTTTTCACATTTTTCACATACTCGCTTTTCATTTTTCTGACATACCTGTTTTCATTTTTGTATCACTATTTCTTCGTTTTCATACACACACCAGATTCACAATTCTTTAAAACATTTTTTCTTCTCCAGTAACCATTGTAATTTCTCTATAATTTCACTTAAGAGAGCGAAAGCGAATTCAAAGCAATTCCGGTAATAAACCACTCAATTTTTTTTTTCGTGTTCTATAACAGACATGCCTACGTATTTCCGGACCTAAAATGAAGACGGATAATTTGATTGTTGTTTACTTCCATAGTGCGTTTTGCTTTATTTTTCACACAAAACTCGTGTTTTTTTTTTGGTTTTTTTTTTGCATCTTTCCCTTTTATTTTACCACTGGCAAATTTTCACATTTTTCACACCGGCAGCATCCCTGTAATCAGCACTCGCTAAATGCCAAGCAGGCTTCTACATAGATCAATTCTTTTCACTAAAACAGCCTGGCATACCAGCAACCATAGGCTACTATTAGTTTCGCACACTGTAATTGATGACGTATCGATATATCTAGTATGGCCAATTAAGCCTGCATTAACAACCATTACCATAACAAAACAAGTAATTTTATTATGAGATAAGTTACTTTTAAGCTAATAAAAGTTTTAACAGTTGACCACTCAAAACAATTAAATTAGTGCTGTTGACACAAAAACTCTTGAAGTTTTTCTTGATGTAGGAAAGTTTCTTAACTTTTTTCAGGTTTCAGAGATGAGGTTTAACAATACTTCCAGTGGTATAAACCAGCAACCATGTGCGGGTTATGCCTAATAAAGAGCCCTCCGATATAATGCACTGCTGCGCTTACCAAGCGTAATATGAAAGCGAATGTCCGAAAAAAGCGTAAAAAAATATAGTTAATCTGCACGAATTACCTGAAAATTTAGTTAACATATTGAATTCTGTGGTAGTCCTTCAACTTTCGTGCCGCAAGAACTATGCCGTGATCATCGACTGGAATCCGCCAAACTGAAGCTCGCGTTCAAGGTCCAGTGGTCACGGGATCGCGCGCCTGCGAGCCACGCTGCTCGGCTCGGTTAAATGGACGTAATTGCTCGGTATACTGAGATTGCCGATCATGGTCTGCTCGGCGAGAATCGGCTCGGCAGCTCGGTATCGGTACAGCCTTAAATAAAAGTATTATTTCGCAAAAAAGATGAAAGAACAAACAATATATACATTAATAATAAAATACTTAAAATTAAGAGTTACGTAAGTTATGTAGTAATCATCAAGAATTATTTCATAAATACACATAAAAATTATGATACTACAAAAAGCACTCGATTGAGGACCGCATCACAAAAGTATAAGTTGCCACAGTGGAATAATGCGTATGGAACAAGAAATGAAAGTTATTATATTATATCACACGTATTTAACAAATTAGAAAAAATATATACTTCATTTCCAAAGCAAGACAGAGTTGAAAAAAAAGATTATACATAAATTAGTAAGGTATTATAAAGCAGTGTCATAAAGTCTCTGTAAACAGTGTATCGAGCTGTATGTTATTTATACTAATGTAAACTGTTGTTATATGTTGTTATTGTAGCTCAGACAAGTTTTTCCCCAAAAAAACTTCGAGCATTGTATGCAATAAAATTATTATTATTATTATTTTTATTATTATTATTATTATTATTATTAATAAATAGACAAATAGACAAATAAATATATTATAATAATATAAATAATAGAAATATTATTAATAAATAAACAAATAGAAGCTGATAACAAAGATTGTAAAAATGCAAATGCAACC
>JAHWFP010107445.1:0-22906 GCA_023313725.1 Lithobius niger
TTAAAATACGAGAATCATTCCGGTTTGTGACGACACAATCGTTGACTTGATTCTGTCTCGTGTACTATTCAAGAAGCCAACCGAGACAGCAGCTATGCGAGGAACGCTGCTACCACCCCAGCCGACCTTGGCACTGTAATTACTCGGATGATGATCTGCGCGTAGCTGTAATTTGGCACGCGGATTGTTATACGGCAGGCCGGGTATCCCTTTAAATACTAGGAATATTTTATGGCAAACTTAATCTTTCTCCCCCAACCCCCCACCCCCAATCCATCGCAATTAAAAATAATATTAAATAAAAAAAAATTGGGGCCTATTTGTCCCGTGTCAGTACGGCTAAGTGCCTATTTGTCCGGGTGCTTATATTTGTCACACTGCCTATTTGTTCAGTTCCTAAATTGGGGTGGCTATGTGTCCGTGCCTAATTATGAAGCGCGTACGTGTCCACGTACCCCAAAAGTATGGCGTCGGCAATGTAGTAGAT
The DNA here is from genome assembly GCA_023313725.1 of Lithobius niger. Classification (NCBI taxonomy): domain Eukaryota; kingdom Metazoa; phylum Arthropoda; class Chilopoda; order Lithobiomorpha; family Lithobiidae; genus Lithobius; species Lithobius niger. Next base: position 488 of record JAHWFP010107445.1, read on the forward strand.
ATGTGGCGAGGAATGGAATTTAAACAAATCGACATTAGTAATAACGTATCTGATCAGAAATAAATATATAAATTGATCACAAACGCAATGACCTTGAGGGTCTCTTTCAAGGTCATTGTGTTAATAACTTCTAAAGTACCATCCTAAGGCAGTCGTGAAAATTGGAAGGTTATGACGAATAATAAGATGATAAAGGTGGCCGCACACCAAAGTCGATAAAACGTCGCACGACAGGACATTTTGTCGGAACCTGTCTCAGCGTGCTGCACACGTCTTGAAAACCAGAGGAATGAGCTGAGTAGGCTACCACACACCGGACGTGACGTTGCCGCGAGACGTCTTTGGGCGTCTCACGACAACAAAGCGAAGCTCCTTCTAGTTTCGCCTGTTGGGGGGTCTCTCCATCAAGTGCGACGTTTCGCGACGTTTCGTTTTGTCGATTTTGGTGTGCGGCCACCCTAACAAACCAAAAAGCAGAATGAAAATCGATTCAAAACTGCAAAAGATACAGAAGATACAGAATGTATGTGCTATAATAGCTCCTTGCAGTTCTCATTACACCCTATAGTTGCTTCACTGCTGTACACCCTAGCAGGCAATTAAGCTGTCACCCATACACTGCCGACTCCGGACTTTTGGACCACATAATACGAAGGTAACCTTTAATTTGAAAGAAGGAGGAGGAGGAGGAGGAGGAGGCAGAAAGCGGAAAAGGATAAAGAGGGATCCGACGCTCTTGTGGTTGATCCTGTGCGTAATAAAATTATGGCACTAAAATCCTGCAATTAGAACACTAAATTGGAATTCTTCATTCCGATTTAACAACAGAAATGGACGCCCTGTTGGAGACATTCTACTAGTTGGTTGCATACGTTCGAAACCAAATTGGCGCCATATCATTCCAGATTTGTCTTTTGTTCATTTTGTTGGTGTTGGGGTTGGAAATAGTCAGCGGGACAAGCAAGAATGGACAAATTTCCTGAAATGCGGAGAATACAAGGTCAAAATAAAAGAGTCCTGGGTCCCATCCACGTAAAAACATCAACCCAGTGGCCTGCACAAGGGAGCGGGGGAGGAGGCATTGCACTGCCCTTTTTGTTCTTTTGAAAAAAAAAAATGCCCTATTTTGCTTTTCTGTACTAATAAATGCTGGCGCTGCAGTAAGGAGAAAAGGCTTAGTGGCCTAAAAATTCCAAAATGAAGGTCCAGGAAGGCCAAGAAAGGGGAAGAAAAAGGGTAAAAAAGAACGTGCCCTTTTATTAAAATAAAAAAGGACGGAAAACCAAATGTGCTAGAGAAGGGTTAAATAAATACGGATGAAAACCTATTTACGTTGCCCTTTGAACTTAAATGTCAGACTGACTGAGCGGGGAATTGAACCCACGACCTTTGAAACCAACGGCGTATAAGTCCTACCGTGTTTGATGGCTCAGCGGTAGAGGGGGGGGGGGATTGAGGCTTAATGGCGCGTCGACAACTTGGTCATTAGCGCCAACCTCAGTCACAGTGCAGTGGTCCGGGTTGCCACTGCACCACACATTACAGAGATGTTATTCAAACCCCTAATCTAAATCGAGGTTCAGCGGTAGAACCTCGGCATTTGGTTACAAAGGTCGTTGGTTCAATTCTCTGCTCAAGCAGTCTGACATTTAATTTAGTATTCCGATTTATTTAACCGTTTTATTAAAAGTTGCCTCTGCCCTCTCGGAGGTCTGGGCTCGCTACTGCATGAAACACTAGATTTTATTTCTCACCAGTTTAGATCTCTGGTCTTTTGTAAAAGATATAAATTGGTCTCCTAAAGATGTTGTTAACTTTAAAGTCGATAGCGCGTTCAGTGACGAATTTTTTAATATTTTTTTTGGTAAAAAAAAAAACACCAAACCAGAATCGTAACCTGGTAGAACAAACACTAAAGCCAGTTTTGCGTCTTTTTGTGATCAGCTTGGACTCTCTTATTTTGAGAAAGAGTAGGAGATTATTAATGTGATCATGCTTTTACTGTGAAACTAATCGAGACAACTTAGCAGAATCTAGATTTGTCTGTTCAGAACACATGCGACCGGTTTTTTAAGTTTGTTTAATAAGTTCAAATTTCCACTTGCTAACTATGGTTCTGTATGTGTAATCTTACCAAAAGCCGAGCATCGAATTTCTTCCCCGTTTATTTTTTATTTTTTTACGTAGAAATCCATGGTTGCCCATCAGTTTCCTCAATAATCATTCCTGGAGATTGTCGGTGTAAATACAGTGAACATTCATCACTGTTTGCGTCTGTGCACTCGTTAAAGGCTTGTCTCTTCGAGGGGATGATAGTAAATATCGGCTGAAGCGGCTGCGGCTAAAGCCGTCGCCATCTTGGCAAACTGCTGCGTCTCATGTAACTGCGCAACGTTCTGCACAGGACTACTTTGTGTGCGCAAGCAGAGAGTGAGAGACGTGGCTTTAAAGATTTTCTTAAAAGAAATCGGCTCGCCGATTTTAGGGTTCCGTATGCCTAATCTTACAAAAAGCCAAATAGTGCTTGCAGGAATTTAAGTAAAACCTGGACGTTTCGAGTTTATCCAAACTCATTATGAACAGTAAAAATAAGTCTTAAAATGGCAAAATCAAATTAAAAAATTTAAATAGAGAAAGAAACTCGATTGTCTCTTAGTGGCAGTCTGAACACCCAGTACATAAATCAACAAGTTTCGGAAAAAACCAAACCACAAATAAACTAGGATTCTGTACGCGCTTGAATAACACCCATGAGGGAGTGGGGGTGGGTGAGGGGTGTAGTTTCTTTCAAGTTTCAGGTGGCATAGCGATGCTAAATATGCTAAATAAAATTGGTATCACCCCATGTGTCCGAAAAATTGCTACATACACTCCACGGTGCCCCATTTAACAATAAATATGAATTTATTTGAGCACAAAACCAAAATGGAGCATGGAAGGGCATGTCACTTATTCCAGTCCAAAACTTTAGAAAGATTCACAAAATGATGCTTCGTCGTATATAAATTAATATAAAAATTATGAAAGTTCCATTTTAACCTAAATTTCTAAGAAAACAATTTTTTAGACAGACGTTGGTTAAACGACTTTTAAAACAGGGAAGAATCGGTACTTCAACTACCGTAGTTGGCAATTTGTTCCAACAATTTTCACAACTCTATTGCTAAAAATATTTTCTGGTATATGGCTTGAAACTAGCTGTCACCAGTTTCCAGGAGTGCCCCCTCGTCCGATCACTAGAATGGAAATAAAAAAAAATGACTAGAATCCACACCCAAGTGACCACGTAGGAGTGGCCTAAATAAGTTAGACTCAAGTCTGCCTTTAGTCTTATTAATTCAAGACACACCAATCCTGCGGCATTTAGTCGATCAATGTACGGTAAATTTGATAAATTCTTTTAATGTTTTAACATGCCTGCGTTGGACAGATTCAACAAGGTCAATGTCTTTAAAATGGTAGGGTGACCAAACCTGGCTAGCATATTCAAGGAGAGATCTCACGTAAATCTAAAAGCCCCAAACCAGGGTTTTGGGGTCCCCTGAACGGTAGAATTTCCGAATAATGGCAGCACGATGTTGCACAAATTTATTGCAGTGGGTGCTAAAACCCAGATCATCTGCAATCCATACTCCCAAATCCTTTACAACTTGCATTTCTGGAAGGGAATTTTCGTCAGATAGGTTGCATTCGAAGTGAAATTATTTGTCCTAACATGAAAAACTTGATATGTTTGTGGTGACAGAGTAGCTGCTAGTCCGAGGACCAAGAATGTAGTTGACGTAACTCAACCTCAGCAGATTTCTTCAATACAATATTCTCATCTGATGATTTTAGGTGATTAAGAAGTAGGATGAAAAGTAGCGGTCCCAAAACAGACCCCTGTGGAACTCATCTATAGAGACTGATGTTTCTAATGATTTAACACCGACAAAATCAATCCACTGGGTTCTACTATAGTTATATTCCACATTATGTTTGCAGGAAACTGACTGCATGACGCCGCGTTCCCTTTCACTACCGAGTCAAAAACATGTGGATATCACACTTGTTGACTAGACCTAGTAACTGCTAGAGTCTCTGAGTGAGATATTTACATGTTTTTTGCACTCATGGTGGAAGGAACCATGACATCATATAGTCAGTTTCCTGCAAACATAATGTGGAACAAACTATAGTTAAGAAATTGGTCAGTTAATCGAGTAGGTTATTTCTAAAAACCTAAACTTTTAACTTTAGCCAAAAGTTTACTATGACTTACCGATTCGAAAGCTTTTTGCATAGTCTAGGTAAATTACGTCAACTGGGATACCATTATCAATTGCTGAAAACTAGTCTTGCAAGACATACAAAAGTTAGGTGTAGGCCTGGCGATCTGTCGGCAATGAAACCAAATTGGTCATTTTTTTAATCCTCCTAAAAATTGCATTGCGTGTGTTTTCCTTGTGCATGCAGAAGACTATACGTTAACGATTGAGTAAGCGCGTTTCTACATAGCTGTCAGTGTCCGGACGGTGTGGTATGGGTCATATTTGGAAGCCCCTAGAAAAATACATACAACTTCATATTCCACTGCGTGTTACAAGGTCATCTGGGAAAAAAGCTACGAGTCTCGTTTCCCGGTCATATGATTCAACATTGCCAGAATCTTATTTTATCAAAGCAACGCTAAGAGGCGTTAAGTTCCCAGCGTGTACGCGAACTGCGGAGGCGCAGGTTTCTCTCAAATGAGCTTTCCCTTAAGGCATACTTTGCCGGGCGTGCTCTGCCAACATGTTTACAATGTTTACATGTTACATCGATAAATATGAAACAAACAATGGCGCAATTAGTTTAATTTGTACACAGTTCGAATTAAAACATTTGGGGCTTCAATGCGGTAATAAAAATAAAAGACTTTATTACCAAAATAGAAGAAGAAGAAGAAGAAAATTGGTTTATTGAATCAGGCAAACGGTACAAAGCTCCGTATGTGCCCTCACCACACAAGAGCTAATGCTCGCGTGTGGTGTGTTGGCTACCATAACAAAAATTAACTAAAAAACACAAGAATTACAATTGTCAACTTATGAAACAAATAAAAGGCAATCCGGGGACCAGTAACAATCATCCCCCAATAGAAGGAGGTGAATGGGGGGGTGGGGGGGGGGGGGCGCAGTGCCGTCATTCGCAGAGTCCTGGTCATGGAAAGAAGGCTTTGAAACAATGTTTATTTAATAGTTTTCTAAAAGTTCGTTCTAGTAAGGCTGAGTCTACCTCTTCATTAAACGAGTTCCATGCAGGAACAACACTATTGCAGAAAAAAAAATTTCTACAGTTTTTCTCATAACGGGGAATCATCAATTTAAAAGAAGGCCTCTAGTAGTTGGCTTGGGTTCTCAACTCGAAAAAGAGAAAAATCGAGAGGTGACGTATTGTGCATAATTTTGGACATCAGCAGAAGTTCCGCCTACAACCTGCGCAGTTCCAATAACCTAACTTTAGGAATTTAATCTTTGTATATCTCCGTTGGACCGATTCGATCTGATCAGTGTCCTTTAACAGGCAAGGTGACCAAACCTGGCTAGCACAGTCAAGCACAGGATGCACGTATGCACATAAATAGGTCGAAAGATTTCCGAATTAAAACATCGTCTTACAATTGCGGATTGTCGAAATTTCAGCAGGAATCAACTTGGCCCAATAAGAAAACGAATTAATACTGCGTTTGTGTGCAGTCATACTGCACTATAATTAGCAATGCGATGCGCCAATTTATTACATTATTGTTCAAATACGAGACTGTACACTAGGAACGCAATATCGAACTTGAAATTTAATCCCGGAATTTTCAGGAATCGTTATTTGGGAATCCTGGGATCACAAAATATTCCGATTTTTGTCTGGATTATCGGTAGTAAATGCAAACTCAGTAACGATACAAGCAAACTGATTGTTTAAAACGACAGAATATAATTAATTTTTTTTTTTTTAATAAAAGGTGGATTTAACTCTAGCCAGAACAGGAACAGAGTTGGCACGGAAACACAACAACATTTAAAAATTACCATTCATTTTGGATAAACTAGCTTTTGGAAACACAATATATCAAACGAAAAGTTACCTATAGAGCAGTGACACGACGTAGAATTATTGTATATAACTCTATGCTGGATGCAAGGGGCACTGCAGAGAGAAACAGAAGGGCATCATACTGAAGCCGATATGTGAAGAGTGATTTCTTAGACCTAAAACGCGCGATTTTTGTTGTTGGAGAAAACAACGTTATTTTAAACCTAAGAAATCCGCTCTTCCGTTGTTTTTCCCTCCATTTTTATGTAGTGCACCTTGTAGTTATGCCCTCCAAAACCCATACTGGTGCCAATATGGCGGCAAATGTCACTGCTCTATTGAAGGCAAACAAATCAATTAAAGATGATCGATACTTAAAGGTGCCTATTCACCGGATGACAGTTAGCAGCATCTAGCGCTGTCTACCATTATTTAGTTCTATGTAGCACTTGATTTCAGCAAGCGAAGGAATGTGCAAAGAAATTTCTTTGTACACAACAAACTAGCCACGTGCCTCCTTAATTATTGAATGTAAAGCTGGTGCGTCCACGTGCACGAGGGAGCAAGCAGATACGGTTAATGATATCACTGGCACTAGATGGCGCCCATCTAGCGGTTCAAGATCTCCATTTCAAAACGTTCGATATACAGGAAAAAAACGCCCACGATGCCGTTAGGTTTAACTTTACATCTTGCTCCCTGATGCACGTGGGAGCGCCAACTATACACTCTACAATTAAGGAGGCACTTGTCCTGTTTGTTGTGTAAAAAGAAATGTATTTGTGTGTTTCTTCGCCTGTTTAAAGTAAGGGCTAGACAGAAGTAGATACCGGCCAAATGGCTATAGATGCTGCAGTTTGTCATTTGGTGGCAATGCCCCTTTAAGCAAGACAAAATGAGAAACCTGCTCACGTCACAAAACCCATTGCTTAGAAGAAATATTTAAACGGACATAATATCAAAATGGAAAAGGTCTCATTAATCCAATAAATTCCGGAGACAGAAAAGCCAACCTTTATTAAGAAAAAAAAAAAACAATTAGTGCTGCAACGTTTCGAACAACGTTTCGAAAATGTGCAATTTTCGTCACCAGGTTTAAAAATAAAGTTTTAAAACATGGCAAGGCCACTAAGTCATCTTACGTTTAAGGCTAAAACCACAGTATTTTAAATGAATAAAAGCCAAAAAACCACCATTTCACCTCTCAAAAGAGGCAGAAAACGGTGGCCGAAATGCACAAACCCAGTGATGGTATTTGGTTTTTATTCTTTTATTATTATTCTTTTATTTTGTGATTTTAGCCTTAAACATAAGACGACTTTGTGGCCTTGCCATGTTTTAAAACTTTATTTTTAAACCTGGTTTCAAAAATTGTACATTTTCGAAACGTTATTCGTCTATTTCTTGCAGCACTATACTTGTTTTTTTTCTTTAATAATCTTTTTCCGCGCTTTTTGTCTACATAATCTTTATTATTATTATATATATATTTTTTAAATCGGTAATTTCAAACCCGCACGTAATTATTCTCGCAAATAAATTCATTACAGAGGTGGCCCTACACGGTTTTAACCTTGGGAGTTCATCGCCTTTCTGAGAGCGTCGTCCGCCATCTTGCCAGCTCGAGAGATCCACGGGAGGGCGCGCCTCAGCGTTGCAACCAAGCGAGCGAGCAAGAGAGCGCGGGGGCGTCCTCGCGCGGTTGGCTCCTGCTCCATCCAGCATCCCTGGTTCCTTGCCCGCTTCTCGAGATCGATGCCGAGCGATCGCGCGAGCGTGCCTGGGCCCGCCAATGCGGTAGTGAGCTCCCCCTGCGCGCGCCTGCCTCTGGCCTGCGTGGTGGAGGAGCCCCAACCTACTACAACCTACCTTTCTACTATCAACTGACTGACTTCTAGGACTGACTTTGAAGGCTTTGCCGCCTTTTGGGGCCCACCCTATTCCCCCCCATCTGACGAACCCCCCTCCCTGGCCGCCAACTCGGCAGCAGAGCAAGCGGCATGGTGGCCGTAGGCCTGCTGACCGTGCTGGTAGGCTTGTGCCTTACGGCCTACCTACGGCCTACCGATGCCAACCCGGACGCCAAACGCCTTTACGACGACCTGCTGTCCAACTATAACCGACTCATCAGGCCCGTGGGCAACAACTCTGAGAAAATAACGGTTCGAATGGGCCTCAAGTTGTCGCAGCTCATAGACCTTGTGAGTAAAAAATTAATTGTTTTTTTTTTTTTTTGTCCATACCTGCAACCAACCTCTCCTGATCTAAGCTACATTATCACTTTCTAGAAATGTCCCTTCCTGGTTTTAAGCCTATTCTCAAACTGTAACATAGTTCTAGAATTGATTGTAGCTGGGTACAACAGAGAACGCCTCCCGCCTTTTCCCTCGTTACGTGCATTCCATCACAATTATCAATTTGAAGCTCCGTATACAATCGTTCCTGGTTTAGGCCTATTTTTAAGCCTAACCATTTTCCAGCTAAACTCGGTTTGCATCCGAACAAAGCACGACAAAATTTCAGTTAGTCTAATCTGACGTTCCCTCACTATCGCCAAGATCAAATATATTTTCGTCATCATCACCAACTCCACACTCTTTGGATCAGTGTTTCGGGGGCGTTTAGTTAGTGACGATAAAACATTTCTTCCGAAACCCATTTGTATCTGCATTTCGTGCTGAATTCTTACTATGTATTGTACCGTAAAATGAAAATTAGGCCCTGCTCGACTCCCAAATTTAGGCCTACTTATAACCCTAACGACAATGTTGGACACAAAAGGGTCGTGCTGCTTCAGTCCTTGTGTACCTCTTTCTTTGCGATTTTTGTCCAGTATGTAGCTTTACATTCTCTCCATTTCATCATTTTTATCAAAATCTCTCAAAAACGAAAGAGCACAAAATTAAAGTCACGTTAAATGCTACTAAATTTAAGCCTACTGCGTGGTCCAAAACACCACGCAATGCAGATAGTGCATTTAAAAAAATACCATCTTATGTTGTAGGTTTATAATTCAAGAACCTTAGTATTTCAGAAACCGCAAAACAGAAAAGGCTACTAGTTAGCTATATTAGGGTTAAACGTAACTCCACCATAGCGTTAGGCCTAAGTCTTCAAAATGTTATAGCTTTCAACCTGAGGGCGGTTCCGATCAATCACAGAATTTATCCGTAAATACGAAATCATACTTTGAATAAATGTTTTTTAAAAGACCCTGTTTTCAATTTCAGAGGTTGTCTCGACGCAACTTTTCAGTAAAAATGCAGCTGACTGTAGTTAGGCCTAACTACACGACGAAAGGCTTCGACCTCCACGCCCACCCAAACTCCTTCACTGGAAGTAAACCCATCTAGGCTGCAGTATGAATCGACAATATCTGATAAAATGCGCATGTAGTTGCAAAGTATTAGCCAAGTATTGTCTTTGATATTTAGGCCTAATAGCTGCATCCGCGGACTTGAATACTGCCTTTTATATTTAAGCCTAATTACTGTAAGCCACTGTAAGTAAATAATCTTTGATGTTTACTGACTGTAGTGAGGCCTAACTACGATGGAAGGTTTCGACCCCCCACCACCACCCAAACTCTTTTAGTGGCAGTAAACCCATCTAGGCTGCAGTATAAATCGACAATGTCTGATGAAATGCACGTTCTTAGTTGCAAAATATTAGCCAATTGTCTTTAATGTTTAGGCCTAACTTCATCCGCGGACTTGAATGCTGTCTTTTATATTTAAGCCTAATTACTGTATGCCACTGTAAGTAAATATATATACTCTTTGATGTTTACTGACAGTAGTTAGGCCTAACTACGATGGAAAGTTTCGACCCCCCACCACCACCCAAACTCCTTTAGTGGCAGTAAACCCATCTAGGCTGCAGTATAAATCAACAATGTCTGATGCACGTTCTTAGTTGCAAAATATTAGCCAATTGTCTTTAACGTTTAGGCCTAACTGCATCCGCGGACTTGAGTGAGTACTGCCTTTTATATTTAAGCCTAATTACTGTAAGTCGCTATCAGTGAATACTCTTTGATGTTTAGGTTAATTAATGCAGGCGTGTAACCTAAATATTAACGTTAATATTTAGACCTTACTACCATTGCAGTGTAACCCGAATAATGACTTTGATATTTAAGTCTAATTACTACACAACCGTGTGCTTGAATAAGTCCCTTTGATATTTAGGCCTAACTAGCTGCTTATTGAACAATACAACTGAACGAACTGTCCCGACCTTAAGTGGACCTATACTAAAATGTGGATGCTAAAATCTGTCAAAAATTTAAAAAACCGGACGCCTTGGTTTCTTTTTTCCCCATATTTTCCCATTTTATTATGAAAAAAATCTGTTAATACACACGTCTCTTCATTCGGTTTAAAAGATTAGATGGCTCGATTTACGCAACTGCAAGGACAATTCGTAAATAACTTTCTACTTTGTTCAGATAGGTTTTAGTGCTGATAAACTGTACATCCGCATAAAAAAAAATTACGGCCAGTTCGAAATAATATCCATATTTACAATTATAAACGTAAAATAATAATAATAATATAACTGTTTGGCCACACAGCTTGATCATGTACCCTATTTTTAAATATCAAGCTATACGACTGGTATAATCGCTGCATGGATTTATCACACGGTACGGACATACATAAACTCTTGTTCCGCAGAACGCATCGCGATGCTGCAGTTAGGCCTAACGTCGTTATCGTGTTTGTAAATACGAGGGCCCACGTGACATTTTACTATCGCGCATGCGTCGTGTGGACTTACCACGTCGCACTCTGGGGTGGATTCGAATTTTAAACCAAGAAGGTGGAGGCGCGTCTGACGAATCCTATTTAAGTAGAATGTTGACTGCGTGATTTCAGCAAAACCTGTTTTACAGGTTAGTTGAACTTTGGTTTAACCCTTTTGCCCGTCAATTTGACATTTTTGTATACTTGGATTTAACACTTTTGAACTTGAATTTAACACTATTGTACTTGAATTTAACGTTAGTGGATTTTAAAGTAACATTCTTGGCTTTAGATTTAACACACTTGCACTTGAATTTTACACTTATGCACGTGAAATTAAAGCAATTAAAGCATTGAAACAAACTCTTCGAAATATTTATTGACTAAACCTGCCTATATACTTACGTAAAAACAAAATTACGAACTTATTAAAAAAAATTAGGCTACGGAACAAAATCACAATATTATAAAATATTGGAGCCTACAAAATTGCAAGGAAAAAGCACAAACTTTAAATTTGTCTCAGCAATGTATTACTGTATGACCTCCGTTCATTTTAAAATTTAAAATGTAATGTCCCAACTAGCCACCAGTAACGCAAGGTCGTAACGAATGTTGCCTACTTACTGTAGGTTTCGTTAAGATACTTTAAGAGTGGAATGACAATCAATGGTTTACGTAATTGTGAATTTTATTGAAATTCCGCACAGTAAATGTATACTTGTTTTTTTTTTTTCGTAGTTGTTTTCATTTCCTTATAATTCTGTAGGCTCCAATATTTTATAATCTTGTGATTTTGTTTCGTAATTCTTCATAATTTTGTAATTTTGTTTTTGCGTAATTTGGTGTAGTCATTTAAATATTTCAAAGACTTTGATTCAATGCTTTAATTTCAAGTGTATAAGTGTTAATTCAAGCGCAAGTGTGTTAAATCCAAATCCAAGAGTGTTACTTCGAAATCCACTAACGTTAAATTCAATACAAATGTGTTAAATCCAAGTACAAAATTGTCAAATTGACGTGCAAAAATTTTAAACCGAAGTTCAGAACCTACAATTTTAAACGGAGGTATAGCTTACCTTCTAAACAAGATACACATCAATTGCTCTCTCTACATATATACTCCACATAAAGCACCGGTCATGAAGCTGAAAGGGGGGGTTCTATCTTTTGTTTTAAACCATCATGTTTTACTTATGCTGTGTGTTAATCCGGTTACAACTTCACAACATATGTTTTTTACTTTACTTTATTTTTATTATCTTTATTAAGATTGCCAATTGGCTTTGGCCAAGCTTTGACCTACGGTTATTTTATTTGCATTATTTTATTATTACTTTTTAAGAAACGTTAACAATTACACCCGGATTTTCCCCCACTTGTCCCTCACGTTTGGCGATGCCATCGGGGACCACTGTGTCCCTGGTAGGTCTAACCTTGGTGGTAAGGCATTCGTGACCCCAACCCAATACCATCAACCCTTCCTCTGCAGCCGAGCCATCGTCTTCGTTTCAAACTTTTAAATGCTTTAACTTTTGTGATTTATAATTTTTTGTTTTAACATCGGATAGCAGTCAGTGGCCACTAGGTCCTTGCCATTCCGGTTGCACTTGCAACAAACTTATATTATTTTAAATCACAGGCAACAACATTCATAGCCATTTACCGATATCCATTTATGTCTATAGCCATCACTTTCAACAAGCAAAGGAACACACAAATAAATTTCTTTTCATGAAACAAACAAGCCATGTGCTTCCTTAATTTATTGGGTGTAAAGTTTGTGCGTGCACGTGCACCAGGAAACAAGCGGTAAAGTTAAGCCTAACGTAACAACGGGCGCCTTTTTCTAAAGACCGACCGTTTTGAAACGCAGATTTTGAACCGCTATAGATGGGCGCCATTGACAGTGATACCGTTAACCTTGACCACTTCCTGTCTGGTGCACGTGGACGCACGAACTTTACACACAATAATTAAGGAGACATGCGGCTTGTTTGTTGTGTAAAAAGTAAATTTCTTTGCACATTCCTTCGCTTGTTGAAATCAAGTGCTACATAGAACCAAATAATGGTTGACGGCGCTAGATTCTGCAGCCTGTCATTCGGTAAATAGAGCAGTGACACGACGTAGTATTATTGAGTATAACTCTATGCTGGAGCCTTAATGGGTTAGCTGCAAGGGGCACTGCAGAGAGAAACAGAAGGGCGTCATACTGAAGCCGATGCTGTGAAGAGTGATTTCTTAGACCTAAAACGCGCGATTTTTGTTGTTGGAGAAAACCACGTTATTTTAAGCCTAAGAAATCCGCTCTTCCGTTGTTTTTCCCTCCATTTTTATGTAGTACACCTTGTAGTTATGCCCTCCAAAACCCATACTGGTGCCAATATGGCGGCGACGACGTAGTATTATTGTGTATAACTCTATGGTTGAGCCAGTAACTGGGTTAGCTGCAAGGAGCACTGGAGGGAGAAAAGAAGATCGTCTTATTGCAGCCAATGCTATTAGACTGGATTTCTTACGCCTATAACGCGCGATTTTTGTTGTTGGAGAAAACAACGTTCTTTTAAGCCTAAGAAATCCACTCTCAAAGCACTGTCTTGACTAGAAGTGCCGGTTTTTCCCGTTACATTTTAGTCTAGTGCCCCTTGCAGCTATCTCTCTTGTAGCCAATATGACGTCACTTGACGCTGCTCTATAGGCAGTTTAACTCGATCCTCTATTCAATCTTCGCTATAAATCTATTTTGAAATGTGGCGGCTAGAATACATTTTGTTGTTTTCCCTGGAACTGTTTTACTATTTTTCCACGATGAGTCCAATTCCCGTGTACAGTCCTTAGAATTTCGACTCGTAACAGTATACTTCAAGGTCATCCTCGTCCTATCTTCCAAACGAGATACGATACGGCAAAAACATAAATCAGAAAGTTGGACGCAAGCAGACTATATGACCAACCAGCCAGGCTTCAATACAGTTCAGCCAGCATATTCAGAGTGAGTTTTTAAACATCATCGTAGCTATTTTATTTATTGTACGATTTTGAATTATCTGTTCTCTTGGTTGGTCATGTTGTCTGCTTGCGTCCAACTTTCTAATTTAAATGTTTGCCTAATCGTATCTCGCTTGGAAGATAGGACGAGAATACCTTGAAATATCAACTCAAGGCTATTCCTTTTTTCTCGTGCGAAGGTCCCCCATCACACCCTCATTTCATTTCAATCATTAGTATTCTCTCATTAGCCATTCACGGGATATCACCCCGTAACACTTTAGTTGGATCAAAATGTATAAAGGAAAGAGAAAAACAGGCAAAACAGCGAAATTTTGTTTTAATTTTTCGAACGTAATTTTTTGTTTACCCACGTGTTTTAATTGAAATACAAGTTCTGGAAACATGTTTTCCAAAAGGTTTATTACATTTTTTTTTTAAACAAGGAAAACAACTTGATTGGTTTCCAACATATTGCCAGCACCAAGCGAAAATAATACCTTGTTGTTGGCACGTCGTAACGTTAGGTCTGCAGCTTCAATCCTGCTAAACAAGTAAACAAAACTTTTCATTTTTTTATTCTTTTGCGGTTGTCGGAAAAAAATTACAATAAACGATAGGTGTGATATGACTGCATATCCGTATATTGCATTGGTTAGTTGCCTGGTTTTTACCCAATGTCATTTGTAGGCAATAAAACTTCCGGAGGTTGACGAGGTGAGAGACCTTGGTGTTTGGTTTTGTGCAGATTTGAAATTTAGTCTACACTGCACAAAAATTGCTGCTACAGCTTTCAAACGTACGGCCGTAGTTAATCGTTGTTTTTCCACTGGTAATCTTAAGCTTCGGGTGTGGGCATTCAGGGTGTTTGTGCGCCCAATTTTGGAGTATGCCAGCCGGTTTGGTCTCCGTCACTACTACGGGACATCGACCGTATAGAGTCGGTCCAACGGAAATTCACGAAATCCCTGCCGGGCCTAAAAAATGTCCCTACATTGAGCGTCTTGGAATTGCTAATCTTGAATTACTCGAGCTGCGGCGACTGCGGATTGACCTCGTCTTGACCTTTAAAATAGTGCGTGGGTTTCTGCCGTTGGCACTACCGTTTTTCAAGCTAAATCATGTGAATTTCACAAGAGGTTACTCGTTCAAGCGAGCACCGTCGCCGGCACGCTTGAATTGTAGAAGTAGTTTCTTCTCGGTGCGAGTGGTTAAGGTATGGAACTCACTTCCGGAGTTGGTTGTTTCTTCAACTATTGTTCAGGGCTTTCACAGGCTTCTAGCCGAAGTGAATCTAGAAAGATTTTTGCAGCGTCACCCACGGGAACACTAATTCTGGGTCTTGTTGTCCCAACTTGTTCATTAGTTTTTCATTATTCCTACATTTTTAATGTTTGACAAATGGTCTATACGACCATGCTTAATATTTATTCACATTTTATAAACCGAATTTTACTTTTCATCCTGCACTATAACCCCTCCATCACGTCCTCTTGTTCACATTTCTAATGTTATCCCTTTTAGGTTGGCTATCACCTGCTAGGGCCCTTGCCTTTCTTGTTGCTCCTGCAACGAAGTTTATATTTATTTATTTATTTATTATCAAGACACAAGCTAGTGTGTCGCCCGCCAAGATGATAAACGATAACACCTATCCAGGTAAAATATATATGAGCTTGGCGACACTAGAAACGTTGTGTCCTTAGAGCGAAGGTAGTTTGGCTGTTTTCAGGCATGTGAGGATAAATAACAATGCGACAGAAAAGGCTGAGACTTGTTTAATCGGGAGACTTTGGTCGCCCGACAACGTAAAACGAAGACTAAGACTTCAAACGTTAAATGAAATAATTGAAAATTGCACAGCAAGCAATTTTCATTTATTCTATTTAACCTTCGAACTGTTATTCGGTGGGATTGGCTTGGCTAAAGAGCTTGGCGTTTGATATCACGACTTCACACGGCCGAAAAGCTTTGCGGGAATCATTAACAAGTTTTGTTTTGCGGCATAGACTATTATTATTAATACGATACTTAGAAAAAGTAAGAAGTGCGTAAAAAGTAAAAGTCGCATCAACCGACAACTTTCGGGGCATAAAAACAGACGCGTGGCAAACCAAGAAAAACTATTAGCTATAATGGGCCTCAGTGGACTTATGAACGAGAATTTCCATTATAGCCTCAACTTGGCCTACTTTTCGAAAACTTGAGTTTTTAATTAACTGTAATTTTTTTAAATAATAAAATGTAATCAGCACATGAAGAGTAACTTTCATTAAAACTAGCTGAAGGTATAAGGGCACGTTTACGAACCACTCGCTTTTACATTCTCGCAGATAGAATCTAGAAATCACCTCAAATTTCAACACGGCGGCGGTTTTATGTCTGCCGCCTCGCAACGAAAACAGCAAATAACGTGAGTCCAGAAGCGTTTGGGAAAATTGTTTCGTTATGAGGAATTCTTTATATTATTGGCACGGATTATAAGACTGCAAGTATTTACTTCAAACGATGTCGGATTTAGCTAATCCATTTAGCGTTGTTACCATGGCAATGTCACCTTTGCCATCGCGATTGAGTTCTAGCTGCGAGAATGCAAATGCGAATCGCTTGCTTAAATGCGCCCTTATATTGAAAAACTTTACACGACGTTGTGTTAAAATCCTGTTTTCAAACACACGACATAGCAACTCCTCAAAATTCACCTTAAAAATGTACACAGTTACACTGAGCTATGGCAAAACCACATCAAAATGAGAAAAAACTCGGATAGCCGACTCAGTTTAATTAGGGCGGGTTTACGTAGAATCTTCTTTACGTTCTCGCAGCTAGAATTTCGATGGCAAAGACGTCATTGCCATGGTATTAACGCTACCTGGATTAGCTAAATCCGACATCGTTTGAATAAATACTTGCAGTCTTATAATCCGTGACAATAAGATAAAGAATTCCTCCTGACGACATTTTCCCAGTCGCTTCTGAACTCGCGTTATTGACTGTTTTTGTTGCGAGTCGACAGAGCTAAAATCGCCGCGTGTTAGAATTTTAGATGATTTCTAGCAGCTCGTGTAGCCGCGTCCTTGTGTGAATAAAATATAGACGGTTAACGAGTTTCTTTTCCTTGTATTTCAAAACGGGATTGCTCCCCCCCCCCTTCCAGAAACGTGCTTTCTGTATGTAGCACCACTGGCTTGGTTTGCTGGAACTGTGTAATTTTCGACTTTAGACTTAATTTCTCAGTTTATCTTTTTGTTTCAATGGAACTGTGTTTTTCATACTTCGCGGTTTTTTGACCTCTTTTCTCTTGTGTTTGAAAAGGTCGTTGATCTTTTCCGAAACGTCGCCTCGTTGCTTTTTCGTGTTGCACCTTCGACTTGTTTTGGTGGAAGTGCGTGTCTTTCGCATGTAGGCTTTATTTCCCAGTTTACCTTGTCGTTTCAGTGGAACTATGTTTTCGGTATTTCTGTTTATATTTACCAGTTTACCGTCTTGTTTCAAGAGAACTGTGTTGTTATTCGCATTCGGGCAAAAACGAAGACGTACCACCCCTACCCAGGTAGAGAGAACTAACAACAACACTGAAATAGTCACTATATTTTAATTTTCGGTGTTATATTTCACGTCTTGACACCTATAGAACAAGGACACAGGGTTAAAAGGAAGCATCATGCTAAAAAAAAAATGAAGTAGGCGCACAATAATATGCATGTTGGAAGCTACGTCACACATGAAGTTTGACTTTGTTAACTGTAAGATCACCATACAATTTTTCCACTTTTCCATGATTGCGAAATTTTTTTAAGTATTCACTATGCGTTGCTTGTTCACCGTCATCGTATACGATTGTGAACGAAGTTGTATTTTTTCAATCCGCTCGAAGTAGAGAATAAATTATGTGTTCAGTCTAATTGTGATGCTGGACCACTGCGTATTTTTTTGTCATCTTTTGAGATGATTGTACCTTCCTGTTTCAATGGAACTGAGTGTTTTTTTCGTATTTCGGCTTTACTTCCCATTGTTTTAATGAAACTATGTTTTTTTTATTCGCATTTCAGTTGTATTTCCCAGTTTACCGTTTGTTTCTAAGAAATTGTGATTTTTCGTATTTCGGCTTATTTCCCAGTTTACCTTCTTGCTTCAATGAAACTGTGATTTTCGTATTTTGGCATTAGTTAAATAAATACGGATGCAAACCCATTTACGTTGCCTTTTGGATTTATATGTCAGACTGCCTGAGCGGGGAATCGAACCCACGACCTTTGAAATCAAAGGCCGAAGTCCTACCCAGTGGCTTATTACCCACGAGGCAGTTCAGGCGGTTGCCTCAGGGCCCCAGAGAAGTAGGGGCCCGAACGGGGCCCCCAACAACGCACTTCTCATTATGCAAAATAATTTTGTTTATATACTTTTCCCTATTGACGACTGTTCTACGGTTGCTTTGAATCTTCGAAGCAATTTTAATACTAAGAAAAAGATTTTTTTTTTTTTTGACACTCAGTATAGTTTATCGTTCCTTCTGCGTCGTAGAAAGCTGCACAGTATTGTAGCAACATTTTCTCATTAATCGCATACACACAATCTTGCCTTGCCGTGACCCTGCTACGTGGATCTCACATTAGCGTGAGGGGGCCCTTATCAGGATGAATTGGCTCCATATAAGGGTGAGAGGACCTCGTATTAGGTTGAGGAGCCCCGTATCAGGGTAGTGCGTGAGAGGGCCCCAAATCAGTGAAGGGACCTCCCATTAACATGAGGGGCCTGTATCAGAGTGAGCGGCCCCATGTCATGGTGAGGGGCCATCTTCAAAGGTCTGCCTCGGGGCCACAACATGGGTTAATAAGCCCCTGGTCCTACCGCTGAGCCATACTGACACGGCCAACGGTAGGACCGTTTCAGTATGGCTCAGCGGTAGGACATCGGCCTTTGATTTCAAAGGTCGTGGGTTGGATTTCCCGCTCAGGCAGTCTGACATGTAAGTCCAAAAGGCAACGTAAATAGGTTTGCATCCTCATTTTTTTAACCAGTCTCGAGTCCATTGGCTTTCCGTCTCGTTTTGACATTAGTCCCTATTTATCTTCATGTTTTAAAGGTAATGTGGGTTTCTATCGTATTTTGCTTTTATTGCCCAGTTTACCTTCTTGTTTACATGGAACTGTGATTTTTCGCATTTCGGCTTATTTCCCAGTTTATCTTCTTATTTCCACGAAACTGTGTTTTTTCGTATTTTGGCGTTATTTCCTGGTTTATATTCTGTTTGTTAAATTAAAGTGCGTATATATTCATTGATGCCTTGTGGTGCCTTGTCTATCAGGAAGTAACTCTATTATGTATCCACCCCACTGCCACAAAATAATTTGGACGTTTGTGGTTATTCGCATTTTGGTTTTATTTCCCAGTTTACCTCTCGTTTTAAGGGAAATTTCTTTCTATTTGCATTTTGATTTTATTTCCCAGTTTACCTGCCTTCCTCAATGGGAAAGTGTGTTCTTCGTATTCCAAATTTATTTCACAGAAGTCATCTCTTTAAAAGGCTTTGCAAGCTTACTCATGGTCACTTCCTCTTTATCAATGCATGGCCAACTGTGAATCGCTTATGCTGGCTCGTCGTGTTTACCTATCTTCCGTTTTCTTACGCCATCTTGAATGTTATGTCAACTATACTGTTGCGATGGTTGCCCATGGTGCGCGTCACATTGCTTCGACATTGCCCCTTGGCAGAACATCTCTAGGAGATTGGCGATGCAACGTTGCATTGCAACCAGCCAAACCCTGCAAATATCAGGCCCGATCTCCCGCCCCCCTCCCCTCACCCCTCTCCAACTTGGAGCCCTATGTTACTTTCAAGCGTTTAGAGCGACGAACCAGAACATTGTCAATATGACGCGCGGGAAATGGCTTCGTATCACACCGACGGATGAAAAAAATCGAACACAACATAATAAGAGTATCGATAAGGGCGACATCTTACGATGTTGATGTTATCGGCTCAAGACACGTGTTGGAATTTTAAAGAGAATTATCTAAATCAGGAAATCGAAAGGAAGGCAGTAAAAGGTGCAGGTTGTTCGGAAGGAGGGTCAGGGGTCAGGGGTTGTAAAGGGTCTTAAGGGAAAAAGTTGGAAAGAAAGGAATTCTTATCATAAAAAAATAAGGAAAAATAATGATTTTTTTTTTCATAAATAATTTTTTTAGCTAAAAAAAAAACCGGAATTTTTAGCTGACATTTTAAAAGGGCCCGCTAGGTTCCGAATGGTTCGGCCCTTCAAAGGAGTGATATCAACACGCCAAAAATTCGGCCAACTTAATCGCACCGGATATTACTTTGGACGTTAAATGAAAACTTGAACATTGCTACCGAAAGTAGCAATGTTCTAGTTCATTTAAACTTCGAACTATTAAGCGGCGCGATTAACTTGGCGAATGTTTTGGTGTGTTGATATCACTCCTTTAAAGGGCCGAACCATTCGGAACTTTCTGGGCTCTTTTACCAGTTTTGGTTTTTGATATGATAAAACTAGCTGTAAGCAAGCCACCAATTAGAAGCTATTTATACACATTTTTCTAGCAGAACAACGTAACTATGAAAGTACTAAATGTGCTGGCACCAGGCGCACACTGATTAATGAAATTCCCAGGGTTAGTACGACCATTTCTTGTGACGTAGGTCCCGAATTCGTGTCGGGCTTCAGCCCACCGCTAGCATTTTCGGGAAGTGAAGGACCCTGTGATGCCTCGTGCTCGTCTTGATTGTGGTATGTAAAATGCCTCGGAATTTGCGATTGGAATGTTCCCTCTCGTCAAGACTTTGGCTGGAAGGCATCATTCTTCCAAGTATATCATTTCTTGGGGTAAAGTTGGCCATTTAAGTTGTAAAAAGGTTTCCATAATGTTATAGCTCTATAATTTAGTTGCTGGAATTTTCTTAATGGTGACGCATTAATTTGAAATAAAAAGTAGGGAGCAATAGGTTCAAAAGCGTAAAAAAAATATTGGAAAATAAACGTGTATAAGGTTTTTCCAACATAGGAGTTGAGAAAAAAGTCGGAACAGATCTACGATTTGAAACATACCTACAGATCCCTATAGGGTGCGTTTACGTAATGAATCTCGCGAGCTAAAAGTGAGTTGTAATTATACACATATATGATGGCAAAATAGTCGTTGCCGCGGTGTTTAACTACTCTTGCGGCTATCTACGACAATACTAGTTAAATAAGTGATGTGGTATTTATTGTTCAATCAGCTCAATACAATTTTTCCGCCTGAGGAAACAATTTTGAAAGTTGCTTTTGAGCTCCTTTAGTTGACTATTTCTTTAGAGATCAGGACCCATCAGAGCTGTAAGAGGCGCCATGTTGAATTTCGGATTAGTTAATATCTTTAGCTAAAATTGTAGTTACGCGTATTCAAAAGGAAGCAATTGTCGCGCTATTTTTGTATTGCGGACTTACGCGATGTAAATGTAAACTTCACTACGTTTTTTCTCTTGGGTTTTTCAGATTTGTGATTTTAAGATCGGACATCTTGAAAATCCTGACATACGGCCCGTGCGAACATAGTTTCACTGATGTGTTTCTTAATTTCAAATGGGAGAAAGTCTTTTTTGCAAAATGTGGACTGCAGTCGGACTGTGAAATATCGGCATCTCAATGAATCAATGTTACAATGAAATGCCGATAGATTACAGTCCGTAGTTCACATTTCGCAAAGAATGACTTTCTCCCATTTGAAATTAAGAAACACGTCAGTGAAATTACTGTGTTCGCAGCAGATTAGTGAAAGAACACAGCATAAAGTGTTTGACACTGTGTTTGTAATACAGTTTGCTCGTAACCATGGTAGTAATTGGAATGAAAAAGTCCTCGTTCGTGCTAGAGCTATTCGCTAGCAGAGAGCGGCTAAGTTTTCCTGGAGGGGGGCAGCATTAATCGACGGCGGCCATTGTTTTTGTAACCATCTCGGATATCAACAAGGCACTCTGCTACCAAAAACATACAATTGATTATCTATGTCGTTCTGGGGCGAACTCAAGATAGGCTGCGGACACTATAATCGTCTATTGTAAACAATTTGACGTGATCACAATCGTTTTGCCTAACGTTACAAGATCTCTTTCTATAAACGTTTAAGTTGGGTTAATTCCGCAGCACAATTCAGGCTCTTAAGTGAAATTCTGCAGCATTTTCATCCCCTAACTGAAACTGTATTATACGCAAGCGTGGTCACTGTGTAATTTTTACTTAGGTGTTAACTGACTTATTTTATTGTGGAAGAATACCGGAAATGAAAAATATTTTCCTATGCCCAGGATGCGGTAAACTTTAAATATAAACCTCCAAAAACATAGTCGATCTAGTCCATAATGATAACGCTGACACCCGTACGTCTGTAAATCTGTAAAAATGACCACCAGGAAAACCGTTCTACTTTTGGTCTTCTGTACAGCCGTTCCGGCTCAGAAGGCTATTGCAACGACTTTGTCCGCCCGTCTGTCTGTCCGTCGCTTTTTTCAACTTCGGAATGGTACCTGACAGAGACAACGACTATTGACAACGTTAGTTTCATTGTCAAACGGTAGTTAAAAACCGCGGCAAATTAAAACATCGTTACTTCCTTATGGCTAATAGACTTC
>JAHWFP010107445.1:22916-43213 GCA_023313725.1 Lithobius niger
TTTTTTTGCCCAAAGGGGCCAAATAAATCCAGCTCCTCCTCCTCTCCCCGTTCCCCCCTCCATTCCTTAAACCCACTGGCACTCTCCAGGGAGGGAAAAGGAAATGCTTGCCATTTTAAACTAATCCTGAATTCTCTCTTGTGTCTTGATATTTTATTCATGCAACGCTCAAAATGGTTCTTGTCGGGTACTAGAAGCTTCTGACATCCACTTTCGGCACGTCAAATTATTTTTCATCACGTATAACCCATCTGCATATTAATGCCCCATTTAGGCGTGAATGTAGCTGAAACAACTCGGCCATCATTTCAAGCCAAGTTCCTTCTTTCTTTACTTCCTTTCTTGCTTTCCTCCACGTGGGGGTCTCTCATTCTCTCTCTCTCTTTCGCTCAACTCAACCACGATTTGATCCATCTACATAATGCGTTTTGTCTCTTGAGAAAGGAAGTTTTTACGAAGCTCCTTCATTTTCAGTGCGTTTTTTTCCTCTTTCGGTTGGATCTCTAATCCTTAGGCTCTGTGAAAATAAAAGCACTTAAGTTACGGTATTTTTATAGCAGTTAATGAAACCTATAATTCATTAAATATTAGCTTTTAGCGCATTAAACTACAGTTCAGTTAAGAACCAAACTTTGTTGTAGCAAACATAAAGCGATTCGCTTCAGATGGCATTAGATATCAATTTCAATCAAGATCTTGACAAATTTGCTGATGAAGTCATATGGAGGGGGGGATTGAGGCTTAACGGCACGTCGACAGCTAGGTCATTAGCATCACTTCAGTCACAGTGCAGTGGTCCGGGTTGCCACTGTGCCACACATTACTGATATGTTAACCTAACCCAAATCTGGATCTTATCAGATTTATGATAGCAAAAATTGAAAAACCCCGGACAGGCAGACAGAACCATCACCCAATTTATAGGCAATGTCTCGTGAAAACGACGACAAAGACCATCAAGATGGTGATAATCGACAAGAAGGTGACGGACCGTGAGACCGGTGACACGAATGACATTTACGAGAGATAACCACCCTCAGACGGAAGTATGAGTAAGGTTGGTGCGACCAAAATGCAAACAGGCTAACACCACCTTTTCTCGCTGACTGCAGCGACAAGCCGAGTGCCATTCCTGGAGAGTGCCTTTAATAGCCCGCAACTTACTCCCGTTTTGTTTATCCCCCAAGGCTTGTCAAGCACCAAGCAATCTCAGACTAGAGTTGGAAAGGTATCTCAGGGAAAGATGCAGATCCTTATCGAGAGTACCTTTCGCTGCAGCATCAACATGCTCATTCCCAGCTATACCGACATAGCCCGGGATCCAGAAGAAAAACACAGTTTTTTTGCTGGCCAGGCAGAACGGCTTAGGTTGTCTAACACCTGTATTGGATAAGAAGGTAAAACAGTCATCCTCAGAAACCATGCTCCTGGCGTGAATAGGTATGCATGTGACTCCGTATGCTAAATCTTGGAAAATGTAGATTCGGATGTGAAAATGGCTTTAATTTCCCTGCACCTGTTTAACTCTTTGGTTTATTTAACAGTGTTGCAATAAGCAATGTAAAGAAATGGTTATTCCCGTAAAACTGACCCTAAGTGTTCTCAACATGAAAATCTTCGTAAGCTGTAGTTCGTAGATTTGCTAACTGTGACACCATGCTGGTGTTTCATTTCAAGTTAATCTTAAAACTATATATATTTTTTTCATGGTATGAGTACCCTGTAAATTTCAGCACCGATTTACAGACAAACACAAGACAAATCACCTTAATGGTAAGAGTCGACTCCGTTGTTAAACACATGCAAGAAAATGCAACACAGTGGTCAGATTTCATTGCAATTAAAACATGATTAACGGGATCAGGTTGGTTGAGACGACTTCTTTAGAGTTCATTTCTGGCAAATTTATAAAAAATTATTTCTTCTTAAGGCCAAAAATCCATGGGGAGTTTTTCTAGCTTCAGTACCAATTTACATTTGGATACTGGATTTCTTTACGAATTGGCGTAAATGCTCGAGAAATTAAGAGAACGTTTTTAGCCTGAAGATGGCATGTTTTTGAAATTCACCTCACATACGCAGAGCGTATT
Source organism: Lithobius niger (assembly GCA_023313725.1). Classification (NCBI taxonomy): domain Eukaryota; kingdom Metazoa; phylum Arthropoda; class Chilopoda; order Lithobiomorpha; family Lithobiidae; genus Lithobius; species Lithobius niger. Next base: position 25,007 of record JAHWFP010107445.1, read on the forward strand.
TTGGTACCAGCAGATGTCTCAGTCAGTGAGGATCTATGTCCCGTTAACCTAGCCTTATGCTAATTCAAAAATCATATGCCAATGCACTGTATGCACACTGAATTTCATGACTAGAAACGCAACCCAGGTTTCACTTGTTTGGCCTGTGTTTTGTTTCACCAAGTCACACTAATAGGGTTAGCACAAGATTGCAATTAAAAAAAAAACCTAGCACTTTAGGGACTTTTTTTCCAAAATCAGTATAATTTTTCAAGGACTTTTCCAGACCAATACTATTCATTAATCAAGAAACTTGCTCAAATAAGGCTGCTCAGCTTTAAATACGGTTTGTTTTACTGGGGAAGAGCAAACAACACCTCATAAAACACTAATATGGTCATGTTTTAATGAACCGCAGGGAACAAAGCTGGAGGCAAAGAAATAGCTTTGTACGTGCTTTTTGTTCGTATTGTTGGTGTTATAGGTTAGTTCAGGTCAGTTGCCTTGGCTCGAATTTCACAACGCACGATAAGGTCTTTCACCAGGATAAGTTTTCTTTTTCCCGACGGCTTCCTTTCTGCGGCATTTTCCCCTAGATTTTTTTCGTTAGCCTAGTAAACAATTGTTGAAAACGCATAAAGCCACAAAATGTAGGCCTAAAAGTTAATCTCAACAACATTTTAAGATAATCATTCAATAATTTGAAACGAATTGAAGTGTGTCATCTTGCTCAAAGCTAGGGCATTATTTTTATTTTTATTAGAACATCAAATACTACATTCCAACACTTCCAAGGACGTAGTTAACAATTTCAAGGAATTCAAAACCATGAATTTTTTCTTAACAAATTCAAGCACTTTTCAAGGAATTCAAGCACCTTGTGCGAACCCTGCAAGGTGTAAGTGAAGGCCTGGTCTTTTGAATTGTGCGAAACAATATAACCTCGAAAGATAATGGTCGAAAAACTAAAGCATGGGCTCAGTTCCTTTAATACTGTTTGGAACAGCGCCATGATTTGTAGCACGCTAATTATTTTGTGACTTCAGGAGCTACTGACATTGTACGTCAATCCCCAGTTCCTGAGTCAACAAATAAAGAAAGACCACACAAGGGCAGTACCGGTTTCCTGACGAAACGTGGAGAAGATTCTAGACCAGGAATCCGGAAGTAAACAAACCGATTGGAAGGCTACGCCACCTACGATTTGCGGAGTTTTGGTGGCAGCTAAAAGGTAGCCTTACTGCCAATCAAGCCTCCTTTGTGGGCATCCTCCAGCCTCAAAGCGTCCAACGTTCTTAACACGTAAATGTAAAATTATAATCGTCATGTAATAGTTTCTGTCATGCCTATTAAAACTCTTAAGCTTGTGGCCCACTGTTCCGTTCCGTTCCGACGACGAAGAGAGCCTCCAGGGCCATCGTAGTTAGCGACTGACTGCAACGGATGGCCCATCACACATTGCTTCTGTTGCTAACTACGGTGGCCCTGGAGGCTCTCTTCGTCGCCAGAACGGAGCAGTGTGCCACAAGCTTTATTTAAGAGTTACAAAGTTTAAAAAGTCTTTGAAAAGATTCACAGAGTTATTGTTTGAAATATTAACCTCTAACAAATACTTTCGGCTTAAATAAGTTTATTTGCATTAAGGTTGATCACCGCCAAACTGAGAACACCCATAATGCCGGCCTAAGCTCAGTAGGGCCGTAATTGGCGTTTCGATATTTCACCATCCCAAAGTCCATTCACATTCGTTTCCAATCGAGTGAAATATTCGGTTTCTCCTCTTCTCTTTTTCCTAGCCTCTCTTACTGTTCCGTTTCCCATTCACTTCCTTTTCTCAGCCTTTTCATTTCTTCCCCTCTTTCTATTTTGGGCAGCCATTCAACTCATAATGGAGGCTTTAATTGAACCACGTGACCACGCGACGGATGGCCTAGGATTTGGATTTAATCTCGGTCCTGGAAGACGCGAGCAGGTTCCACGAGTTGGTGCTATAAATTTCGCGTTTATTGATCCGAGAGACAGAGAGAGAGAGAGAGGAAGCGAAAGAGAAGGGCCAGCTGCTACGTTGTTTTGTTTGGATGCACCTTGTTCCATCCTTGAAGCCATCCTTACTCCTAGCACCACCACGCGAGCCAGTGTCCAGTGGCTTTCTGCTACGACCCAAATCATGCTTGGGGCGGAGGGTAGGGGTACAGAAATGAGGGACGGACTGGTCACGTTGAAGCCACAGCTTCATCTTTCTTCATCGAGTGGTTCGACAAGTGCTGAAATCACTTGTGCGCCTTCGGATTTCAAATTTGCAGATCTGTGCGAAACCTGCAAATCCTCATAACATCTAGAAGCCAGCAAATCCTTAAAAACCACTGCAGATCGCCCAAATCGGTGCAAATCGGCGCAAATCCAAGCAAATCATTATAAATCGGAGGAAATACTTGCAAGACAGTAATCAGATGGAAAAAAAACCCGAACGAAAGGCGGAACGAAACAAACAAAACCGGAGGTAAAGACCACGTGATACTATCAAACACGTGATACCATCAAACACTACAGTGAATCAGAATTCTTCACAATTGTTTGCTTATTCTTCATGCCCCCGCTTGGTAACAGGCAACAACATCTTTAGCTCAAGCTGGAGACCTAAAGCTTGTTTTGCTTGAATAAGCACGAGCCAGTTTCCAGTAGCAATCCGTTAAACTTTGGGAGGAAAGGGGGTTATAGGGTAGAGAAAAAAGTGGGAGCGAGAGTTCAATTAGAGGTTATATCCTCATCTTTCTTCATCTTTACTGAGGCCATCGAAAAGCTCGGTCAATGGTCAACAGTGACTATTGAAAGATGAGGTCCACCGCCATAGTAATTGGGTTTCAAGAGAGCCATACCTATATACGAACGGATGAATCGGTACCTGTTTACCGGACCACCGACTATTCTGTTGGTCGAATACTAGTCAAAAGAGGAAAAAAAAAAAAAAAAGTCTATGAAACTTGCCTGAAGTTACGCGTCCAGTTTTTATATACGCTAGAAGGTTCTTTTTGTAATGGCTTTGTATTACTGAAAAAGCATTGGTCCACAGAGGATGACATTAGAGAAGAAGGATTTTTGTAAAGTCAATTCAATAATCGTTTCCAAAGAAAAGCATGAAGGAAAAACGCTATTGAACCCGATGCGGACCTCGGAAATAATGTGATTGGCCGTGGTGACTAAAGGAAAACTGCTCCCGTATTTTTCAAATCTTGTTGAAGGATTAGTTTCCACCCATTGAGAAGGGCCCCGTGTTAATGGATCTAGTGCGGTCAATGACGAATAATATTTAATAAAAAAAAAAGCCTAAAAGTGCAGAAATAAAACAAAACAACGATTTATAATCAATCCTATTCCGTCGTCAGGTTTCCGTGAAATAAAAAACATTGAAAACAGCCGTGTCACCCAGCATCAAAGATTGCCTAAAAGACAAATATATACAATTAAAAAGGAAACCCTAATCATATTCCCTTTCAAAAAAGGCGTGTACGGGGTCTTTCGTGCTTGTATTTCCATGGGGAAGACAGGGATCACTGCTTCGCCCCCGTATTCACCTTTTTTGAAAAGGAATATTATATGGGGTCTTCTTTTAAATTAAATTTTAAGCAGTCTTTGACGCTGGGTGACACGACTGTTTTGCTATGTTTTTAATTTAACGGAAACCTGAAGACGGAATAGGGTTGAATCCGAAACGTTGGTTTGCTTTATTTGTGCACATTTAGGCTTTTTTTTTTTTTTTTTTTTAATATTATAACACTCTGGTGCTTCTTATTTGAAATGGACGAATAACGCCGATCAAAAATGGTGTGCATTTGTTTTCTTTTTTCGTGTACTCGCTATTTATCTTGCAAAATAGATTAAAAACGTTTTGTGAGGTTCTCATAGAAATTGTTGTTTATTACCTACTCATATGCGGTATATATAAACGATAGAAGTCCGCACTCCTTCAAAACTAAAACTATTAATATATCCTTTCTTATTCAATATTTTTCGATCAAACTTGGCCAGATATATAGTAGATACGAATGGAAGTATATTTATCCGCAAAATTATGCAATTCTGTGCAATAGTAAACGTAGAGATCCACACCTAATTTTTAAAACTGTTCACTTCTTGTGGTTTTTCTTGTTGTTGTTCTGCCACCGTTTCAGAAAAAGAAAAAAAAACACTGTTCCTACCTAAAATCCGAACACGATCTACGCCAGAAATTTCCTGGTTCTTCATCCTCAAAGAGACCACATTTTCAATTGGTCGAACCATTCCGGAGTTACGGGACCTTGAACGAACAATTTTATTGTTTTACGTTGTTTTAAATGTCAATGGGTTCAAAAGGTTTTCCATATATGTTTGCAGTACACGGATTCACAACAATTGTAATTAGGGAACAATGCCAGTCAGGAAACGCCACCCGCAAGGCATAGACTGAACAATAGAGAAACGTTAAACCATGCGCAATGGCTGTTTGCTGTGACGTCACCATGAGTTAGCCAATGACGAACGAGAACAACGGCTGCTTGGCCGTCTGATTGGACTAGCCCAGACACGTGATATGCACGTCACAGCAAGCAGCCATGGCGCGTGGTATAATAATGCTGTCGAGCCAACAATTATTCACCTGCATTATTCTTATTACGAATAAGTTTATTTATACTCGGCCTGTGGTGTCAATTTAAAGTAACATTTCAGTTGACAATGCAGCATGCCATAAAAAAGGTATGTGTATATACACGGATAACAAACAAAAACGTCAAGCATGCCGTAAGAAAAGGGTTACATGATTGAAGTTTTCATTTTACTTGTTGAAATGTACGCGGATGAAAATTGAAAGTTGTTTTTATTTAAATAATCAAACCGTACAAGTCAGAAAATTGAAGAAACGTTTGTTAAACTAACAAGGTCTTCTTAAAAATTTGACCTCCGTCATTCATCTGGCTTTTTTGTTTATTTGATAGAAGAGGACGAAAAATACATAGATAAGACTTATAGCGTCCGCGGCCGATCTTGAGTTCGCCCCAGAACGAACACAGATAATCGATTGTATGTTTTTGGTAGCAGAGTGCCTTGTTGATATCCAAGATGGTTACAAAAACAATGGCGGCCGTCGATTAAAGCCGCTCCCTTCAGGAAGGCGTAGCCGCTCATAAAATACCTGCAGGACTCAAGATACGCTTCGCACACAATAAGGATGTGTAAAAAAAAAACTTTATCGTGCACCAGTGACAGGTTGGACTATGGAACATACGAGAAGTCGAATGATCTTGATCACTCTGGCCAATGGGTCTAGCCCTGCCAATCGACGAATAACGCTGAACAAATTGTGAACAATTATTTTACCCCACACAAGTAAAGCATTGAAAAAATAAGGAAACTTCCTGACAGGTCTATTTCCAAAATTACATGTTAAAAACGATATTTAATTATCAACCAGTATATTGAAGGTCTTGGTCACAATAAAAGCATAAAGGTAAAAAACATTAAAAAAAAAAACAAATACAACGGGATGAGCTCAGTACTGCTGGCATAACCAGACCCGCAATCTTGAAAGTGAAATCGTATGACCTAAATGTCAGATTTTATTTACGGGAAGGTCTTTATACTATTTGCACCACTATTCCATGCTGCTAAAATTCTGGTTATGCCAGCAGTACTGGGCTGATCTCGTTTTTTTGTTTTGTTTTTTTTTAATGTTTTTTATCTTCTAATTGGCTTTTATTGTGACCAAGCCCAGCAATATACTGATTGAAAATAAAATATAGTTTTTTGACATGTCTTTAGGTCTTTCAGGAAGTTTCCTTATTTGTACAATTTCGTCCACCCACATATTAATTGATTTTACTGAAATAAAACGTTGTTAATGCAATTTTGCTGTATTTCTAAGTATTCCGTTGGTATAGCCAGAAATTGCATGGTAACTAGACTTTCATACGTATGGTAGGGCCGATTTCCGTGCTTAGCTGCAATTGGCTCGCTAATCTGTGACGTATCCTGACTAGCAAGTGTGAGCTGAAGGAACCACCTAACAGGCGCGTTCAGTGGTGTTGTTAGCTTCATTCATTGTTCGTGTTTGTAGCAGTAGTCGATGTTTGCTGTTAGGATTAATCCACCCAAAACCAAAACCGGTAAGAGAAGCCGCCAAGTTTCAAAAAAGGGTCGGCCTTTGAAAGTAGTGATATCATTCAACCAGGGACAGGCCGCCAAGGTTAATCCTGTTAGCCAAGTTAATCGCACCTACTAATAGCTCGAAAGTTAAATGAAAACTAGCACATTGTTACTGGCGGTAGCAATCTTCAAGTTTTCATTTAACGCCCAAAGTATTATTCGGTGCGATTAAACTTGGCTAACAGGATTAACCTTGGCGGCCTTTCCCTGCTTGAATGATATCACTACTTTGAAAGGCCGACCCTTTTTTGAAACTTGGCGGCTTCTGTTACCAGTTTTGGTTTTGGGTGGATAAATAAATAAACAACCCCAATAGAGCAGTGACATTTGCCGCCAAATTGGCACCCCCCCCCCCCCCCGCCCGTATATGGCCGTTTGATAGAAATTGTAGTGATTTCCCGTCTGCATGAAAATACTGTGATTTCCCATTAGCAGCAGGCCGAATTTTCATTGGATTTAGTTAGATTCAGGGTTAAGAGACATAGCGGCCTAAATCCCGTTTGCATGAAAATATTGTGACTGGAAGAACGTATGATGTCACCTGTACTCTGCCTCTTTGTTGAAAACACAGTTTGAATCAGTACTTATACAGAACAGACAATTCCGTTTGGCAGACATTCCGTCTGGACGCGCAAACAAAAGAAATATGAATTAATTAGTGGGAATCTCGGTGATCTGGTGACACGCACACACAAACAAACCAATATTACGATCTTAGTTATATAGATTAGGCTTACGTTTAGGTACCTAGACTAATTAATTACTTAACACTAACGCCTAAGCAAAATGCTTATCACCAAATAAAATACAAGCTACAAAACAACTATTCTTAAACAACTAATAAGTAAAGAAACGCACAAGTAAGGGCGGGTTTACGCAACAACTCGCTTTTGCATTCTCACAGCGAGAATTTAATCACAATGGCAAAGTTGTCGTTGCCGTGGTAACAACGCTATCTGGATTAGCTAAATCCGACGTCGTTTGAGTAAATGCTTTAGTCTTATAATCCGTGACAATATGATAAAGAATTCCCCCTGACGAAATTTACACAGTCCCTTCTAACTCGCATTATTAAGTGTTTTCATTGCGAGTCGTCATACCTAAAACCGTCGCCATTTTGGAATTTCAGACGATTTCTAGCTTCTAGCTGCGAGAATGCAAAGGCGAGTCGTTGCGTAAACGTGCCCTAATTAGTGATAAATTAGTGATAAATTAGTGATGATTAACGAATACACAACGGGGCCAATATTTTTCCTATTATTATTATTAATTTTTTTTAAATTAATTTCTTTTGAGCCTTAAGTCAGCCGAAGCAATTTGCTACTCATTTTCGTCATTGGCAGCCCACCTCGATAGTTCCTTTCTCTTCAGCGTTGTAAAACCAATAAGTAGTTACGTAAACAGTTAATAAGTAATTTATTTCGACACTGTGTGCGTGCAAAGTGGATTCATTTGGTAGGCGTTGAAACTGCTTCGCGTGAATTGTCTGATCCGACTCTTCCTAGTCGGATGACGCGGCGCACCACGTGACCTGCTCTTACCGAAGTACTGTTACGATTGTAAGCTGGGCGCTCCCTGAGAAATTTCTCCTTTAGGCGGATTTATTTAACGCGTTACCAGTGCGTTTGTTTATTTATTAAACAATAAACTTTCATTTCCTTTTACTCTTTTTATTTATTGATGGAAAATTAAGGGGCCTTGAACAAATAACATCCGCAAGAGGGGAAGGGAAAAGTTTTGCGTAACAGTTTCGGGCAAGGTGGAGGTCGTGCCTCACAATTTAATGCGTCACATAATCTTTTTTTTTTACCGACCAATATTTTTATAGCACAATTTTTATAATACTTAATATAAATAAATAAATATAATCCGAAAAATGCATGTGTTCTTAATAACGTTTTACAACCAGCGTAAAAAAAAATGGTCAAAATATCCTAGAAAATTAACAAGTTAACCAATTATTTCGCTTTATATCGTTGATGCGGGGGAGAGTCAGGTTTATGGCAACATTTACCTATGGCGGATGGGGATACAAAAATTGTGAGATGATGTGACACGGGAGTCAGAGGGGTTGAAACGTCAAAATTTGCGTCACGTCATTTAAGAACATCACTTAATTAGTGACGAAGCTAGCTTATATATTATAGGCTCAAGGAGGGGCGTCGGACGAACGTCTAACTGGAAAATCGTCTAATGGGATAATTGTCTAATATCTGCATAAATAAAAAATCTGGAAAATCGTCTAAACGGAATATCGTATAATGGATAATCGTATAATGGATAAACGTCTACCTGGAGAAACGTATAACTGCGGTTTCTGATGTTTTAAGTATAGCCGCAGCGAGCGCAACAGCGTGAGCGAGGCAGGGACATTAGACGATATTCCATTATACGAATTTCCTGTTAGACATTTTCCATTATACGAATTTCCAGTTAGACGATTTTCCATTATACGAATTTCCTGTTAGACGACTTTCCGTTATACTGTTATACGGTATACGTTCTTCCAGTTATGCGATTTACCAGTTAGACGATTATCCCTCGCCCCCTCAAGGACTGAAATAAACATGGAAAATTACCGAAATCCTTAAACTTTGAAAACAGGGTCATGACGCTTAAACTCGAAACGTTCCCAGAAAAGCTTATCTTTTTACAGGCACGGCGTATATATACACTTCCGAAAATTAAGCCATTTATTTATACATGGTAGCCGGAAAATACGTTTAGGCCTACTCTCGCGAGGACATAAATTAGTGTTAACGCTATCTTCCAGAGCAGTGACAGTATCGCCGTATTGGCTACATGAATAGTATCTGGAGAGATAGCTACAAGGGGCGCTAGATTAAAATGGAGGGAAAAACAACGGCATTTTTAGTCAAGCCAGTGCTTTGAGATCGAATTTCCTAGGCCTAAAAAACGGTGTTTTCTGCATTCCCTTTTATCCAGCGAGATTATAATCGGAAAAGAAAAGATTCCGCTTGCTCAAAATTTCAGCAACTGACAACAAATCGACAAAAATCGCGCGTTTTAAGCCGAAGAAATCCACTCTAACAGCGTTGGATTCAGTATCTCGTGCCCCTTGCAGTTATCCCAACTACTGGTTCCAGCATAGAGTTAAAATCTGATGTTATTGTCCCTGCAAGGACTTTAATAAACAAGAAAAATTACCGAAATCTTTAAACTTTGAAAATAGCGTCATGGCGAAACATTCTCAGGAAAGCTTTATATTTTTACAGGCACGGCGTACATTTCCGAAAATTAAGCCATTTATTACATCGTAGCCGGAAAATACGTTTAGGCCTACTCGCGTAAGGACATAAATTACGAAGCTCGTGAACACGTGCGATGTGAGACACCCAACGAAACATTAATTTCGAGACACATAATTATTATTATTATTGCTATTATTAGTCTGCTTGTGAAATGTATGGGTTAGAGCGTGCCGCAAAGCACCACGGCTTTCGTTTTAATTACGGTATACAGCTTGACAGCTCAGCCTACAATGCCAAGTAGTGAGTTAGACTACAGCTTACAGGGAGGCAAAACTAGTCACGTGATATGATGGGGATCACGTGACGGAGGGCAGCTGGCACGCGAATAATGGTCCTTGTACAAGATGAAGCGTTCATCACAAACGCATTTGCAGCGAATAACGTTCCTGGCTGTTTGCAACACGTGGCGATTTAGGAGCTCGAGATGAAATAATAACGAAGTTACCACCGGGGATGCGGATGTTGTTTCATGCTGAACTTGCGGTAAGTTAAATGGCTTGTTTGTTTGCGAATACTGCGCCAGGAGGAGTTGTTTTCTTTCATCTTAATGGATTTTAAAATATTAGGAATGTCACTCTATTTATTTTGCTTAAAAAAAAAAGCGGCTGCAGCGAATACCTATAGTCGCAACCGGTCTTCTGTGCACTTTCAAAAATGTTGAGGCGTACACGTCTATCATGCGCTGCAACGGAGTAACCATCACAATGCGCTCTATTATGGAGTAACCATCACAATTGCTGGTGAAATATTTGTTAGCTTTTAGGCCTAGTCTTTAGATTTTATGCGCAATTTTGTCAGCTTATAGCTCTCATTTTTACCTTCAGTTTTAATTTCGTAAATAGCAGCTAACGAAAAATGTGATTCTAAAGTAGGCCTTTTCATGCATGCAACACGGTGTCGAGACTATTTTAAATGAAGCTAATGTGTGTCGTTACCTAAATCTTTTTGTTTTAACGGTTGCCATGGCATGGCATGCACTGATCTACTGGATTTCTACAGCATGAACGAGAAAAATTGCCAGGGAGGACATCACGTTATTGATGTTTTTTAAGGTTGTTTTGACTGTATCAAGACCAAAAAAGGTAATTGCCGTAATGGATGTGGTGATCGGGAAATTGATCTAAGGCATGTCATACCTCCCAGCGGGTTTCCACTCCTTCTCTCTTAACGGGTTCACTTTTTTTTGACAGTAATGACAGCACTAAACAGTAAAGAATCAAGTTTCTTCACCCTGTTACATCCTACCGCCACGCTCCATTTAACTCTGCTACAGCACAATAGCCTATACCTTCTTTTCAGTGTAACATTATCAATGCGATTAGAAGGCCGCCATCTTGAATGGCAGTAAAATGGCTTGCGTTTCTCCTTATCCCTCTCGAGGCTGCTCGTTTCTTAATGCAACGAGGGTTGCCCTGCCAACAAAACCATGGCAACACCATCTTCCCTGCGGGGCAAGCGGCCGAGGCTTGGTTTTCTGGCGTTTGACCTGAGGTCGTACCAAGATCGCATGGTTTGGCTTTGGCGCTACAGTCGAACTTGGGCACTCAACTCCAATTGGACTTCGTCACAGGGCCGCAAACAATGGTGCTGGAGCGAAGGAACGGCTGCTTAGCAACCGCCTCGTGCTCCAGAAGTAATTACAAAGGCCGCCTCAGGCAATGTGGAACCACTAAGCTTCTAGAACGAAACTAGAAGGGCCAACTACAAGTCCAAGACAGAATGAGAGTGTAGAATGTGTAAGATAAAATTGAATCAACGGACTTTGAGTGGATGATTATTTTCTCTGAGGGCGTTAAGCGTGTTTACAGTTTGTACACGACTTCTAGACTAATAACTACCTGTTTCTTCAAACTGATTTGCCTCCTGGCGCCGTGAAGACCCAACAGTCAACTCCTTCAAAAATAGACATAAATCGCTGGAAATAATATTAAGGAAAATTGGAAATTAGCCAACAGCGAAAAACATACACTAGAAATAACGTAGTTCAGTAAGCCACCTTTATGCACTTACGTTTCGTCGGATGGCATGACCCGGATTCGAACCGGCTACCCAGTTCGCCCCCAGATCACTTGCATAGCGCCTTAATCGCTATATGGCCACATTTTCCACTGGCATAAAGATAACGCACTGAACCCGTTATTAAGGTCACAACCGTGACCAGGGCTCCATTCGACCGAAATTCACTCGGCCATAGACAATGGAGAGGGAAGACAAATCATACACTCACAATGCTCAATTTCGCTGTTGGCTAATTTCCAATTTTCCTTAAGTTCAAATTATTAGCAGAGTCTGTAGCGGCCACCAAATTGCAAAATGTTGAACGAAGCAAACAGTCTACATTAAAGACTGGCCTTGTGAGGATACAAGATACACTAATCTGAGAAAGAAAGAAAGAAAGAAAGAAAGAAAGAAAGGTCAACTGCCCCGATTGGGACTCGAACCCTGGACTTCCCGCTGACTAGGTCAGGCGCTACCGGGGCGGATACTGGGAATTCCTAGGTTCGAGTCCCAGTCGGAACAGTTGTCTTTTCTTTCTTTCTCAGATTAGTGTATCTTGTTTTCTGACAAGGCCAGTCTTTAATGCAGACTGTTTGCATCTTTAGCCTTTACCTTGTGATGTATTCTTTATGCAAAATGTTGGTTTTGTTGGTTGGTTGGCTGCACTTGTGTTGTACTCCGGGTGGAGCCCAATTGAGAACCCCGATTGGAATGAAATTTGCTACATTGTTGAAACCTCCAAAAGTACTGTTGAGCTCGAATTTGCGGGAAATCGCCCAAATTATTACGGAAGAAATTACACTTTTTTTCGAATTGATCGATCTACCACTGACCATTGTAACTGGCCACTATTATTCTGAAGCAGAATGTTAGAATGTTATCTAGCTTTAAATCCACAAACAGCGTCTCGCGTGGTTCCAGAGTATCGAAAATACCAGTTCTTTAAAAACGGTATGCAGAAGCTAAAGGAGATGAATCTCCTCGCATACGTCCAATTTTAAACATCGTGTTGAATCCAAGTCACTGATCCAGCATTGTTTGTCCGTAGGTTTTTCACCTTTTATACTCGGAACACGGCACACCCTCGATTTCCGAAATGTACAAATTTTGTTTACCGAAAAAAAAATACTCGTGCTAGGATAAATTTGGAATCTCTAGCTATTCTCACCCAACCCACCAATGCATAATCTGAAAGAAAATATCTTAAAATATTTCCCTATCATTGATAAATTTCAACTCAACATCTACGCACAGAAAGCACAGAAACCATTTCCCCAATAGAAAATAGACCAGTCCGCGCTCGCGAGATCGCGCTTTGTACCAGACCCGGTTTTTCCTTTTCTAGCAGGGGGAAATACGGTATTTTGTTTCCGCCTCCTATTTTTACGCTTTTGATTGGAAATGTGAGAGGTTTTTAGTGTTTTCTCGTAAGTATAGCAAATATGTTGCCATTTGTGGACTATTTAACTTGGCTTTTTACCATGAAATTTTAGATATTTTTAGGAACCTGATGACGGTAGGTGTACTTTCCGAAACGCCGTTGTCTTTTCTTGTACACTGTAGTGGCTTTATTGTATGCAAAAAAAAAAAAAAAACAACAACAAAATACAGAATCGGTATCGCCCTGTACTTTTGTGTGCCAATTTCCATCCGAGACTGATACCGATGTCAGTTATTCATATGTCAGTTGCGAGATTCCATCTCGTGTCTTCTTGGTTCACAGTCCTATAATCACTGGACTCTCCTTTGCTTGCTCTGCTAGAGTTCCCAGGGAACCCTCACAAAGGTTGCAATTCGACTTAGGACAGTTTCTTTTGTTCGTCTCCAACACTATGAACATTGAGGATGAGTTTGCTCTAAACTTGGTGAGCAACCGAAAGAAACCACATGATGGCGTTCAAAACATCATGACGAAGTTCCCTGATTTTTTCAGGTTTTCCAGACGAATTCTAATATTTTTCCCTGATGTTTTTTAAGGTCGAAAGACGATGCAGTACAGAATTACAATTTTATTTTTCACATTTCCACTCATATCTCAATAACTACATCGGATCGCTTTGCTAAATAAATAAAAAAAAAATTGCACTGCCGTAACAGGGACCGGTAGAGAGTAGGAACGCCGTAATCTGAACAAAATTAGAAACACACTTAACACGCAATGACCAATATTACTTACGCCTACTTTATTTGCTTTATTCGACATACCTTCACTTTATTTCAGTTAAAACTATCATATAAAAAACCAAAACTGGTAAAAGGAGCCGCCAAGTTCCGAATGGTTCCGCCTTCAAAGGAGTGATATCAACACACCAAAACATTCGCCAACTTAATCGTACCGAATAATACTTTGGACGTTAAATGAAAACTTGAACATTGCTACCGAAAATAGTAATGTTCTAGTTTTCATTTGACATTCGAACTATTAAACGGTGCGATTAACTTGGCAATGTTTTGGTGTGTTGATATCACTCCTTTGAAGGGCGGAACCATTCGGAACTTGGCGGCTCCTTTTACCAGTTTTGGTTTTTGATATGATAGTTTTAACTGAAATAAAGTGAAGGTTTCAGAAATAGAAATGAAATACGAATTAAGTAATCTTTATAGAGGTATAATACTTTCCGAAAAATGTTGAAATTCCCTGAATTTCAGTATATTATGTTTATTAAGTTCTCTGATTTTTTCCAGACTTTTCTAGACTTGAAAAATTCCCTGAATTTTTCCGGTGATCACGATTTTCCAGGTAGAATGCCACTCCGAACCAAGGGTAATGTGATTCGGCTCTCTGTTTTAGGTTCTGATAGACCTAACACTTCAGGCTTAATTAAAAGTAGTTGTAGGTGTGATGATTTAGTTGCCGTCTTTTGTACTGTAAAGCCATTAGCGATTTACCTTCACATGTTTACTTCATGTGCCGGTCCACACCAGCCTATTGTCACTGGGTGTTTACAGACGGGCTCAATCTAGCACGAATGGGCAAAACTCAAGCCAGTAATGTAGGCTAATGTCATAATAATTCAATATTCAAGTTTACATTGACGAGGAGTAATTCTGCATGTATGCATAACAATCGTGTTGGTTATAACATGTTAGGTTATGCGTCATCAAGGTAAACTTAAATATGAAAGTTAATTAAAGGAAAGTGACGCTATAGAACTTCGGTCATTCCTGCTGACAGGGCCAGTCATTCGACGAGGTGTAGCCCCACTAATCCCCAGTTCAAGGAAGTAAGCCAGAAGGATGGTTCAATTCAGAGTTTGTTTCCAAGGCTACGCGGCCTGACCTTTAGAGATGTCAGTGGTTCAAGGATGTTCTAGTTTGGGCTGTAGTAGAGTGGCATACTTCAGGAGGAGTTGTTGCTAGTTAGGGGACTAGATCCCAGAGTGAAGCTTAAGGGGGCTACAGGGAATTTTATACCCACAGCTGCAGCCACCACAGGTGGTGCAGAGTATTTCCTGTAGTATAATCCTGATACCCCATGAGCCCTCTCTGTTAGCAGCCACCTCCTAGTGGCAGGCAAGGCCAGAGCTACCTTGACCACTGATCTCCAGGGACTGGACCTTACATCAAAGTACATAGCATAACTGGAATACATTATTAATAGTAAGAAATACACACATTACATAATATGGAGCCATAGCATCAAGGTAAAGAGGCCCACTAAGTCAACTCCACACCCCTAGCTTAATATACACAAGTAAACATGGGAAGCAGTGGAAACTGTCGTCGCAGAGGCCTGAGTTGAAAGCGTTAAGTTTCGCTTTAGTTCTAAGGTTAAACAGGCCGGAAAGCCAAACGGGGTCGAGAAGGGTTACACAAATACGGATGGAAACCTATTTACGCGTCCTTTTGGACTTAAATGTCAGACTACCTGAGTAGGGTTTCAAAAGTCGTGGGTTCAATTCACCGCTCGGGCAGTCTATACGTTTAAGTCCAATAGGCAACGTAAATAGGTTTGCATCCGTATTTATTTAATTCTAAGGAATAGGCTGTCATTGTTTAGTGAATTTTTATGTTTTACTATAGAAATACAACCGTGTGCGTTTTGTATCCCATTGTGTCTTGGCTGGAGTTTAAACACAAACAAAAATGGATTACACGTAAATTAGAATGCATAATGGGATTATCAGAAATGCAAGGTAAATATTATTGTGCACCAATTAGCGTCTGATGATCGCTAAATACAGTCAGTTGACAACTGAGCCGATAATCAAAACTGATTCCTTTACGTCCACTTCCTGTAGTACATTGACGATAAATCGATAAAGGTCAATAGAGCTTTACTGGAGGGTTTAACAATTTCTCATTATGATTTTTTTTGTGCGCGGCGTATCTTGAGTCCTGCAAGTATTTTGTGAGCGGCTACTTCTTCCTGGAGGGGGTGGCTTTAATCGATGGCCGCCATTGTTTTTGTAACCATCTAGGATATCAACAAGGCACTCTGCAACTGAAAACGTACAATCGATTATCTGTGTTCGTTCTGCGGAGAACTCAAGATAGGCCGCGGACACTATAATAAAATATCACACCAATTAATGATATTAAAAGACATACATAAAAAAAAAAGACAAAGGTGGAAAATAAATACTTAACACCTTCCCGACGCTTCGGTACCTCTACTCAGTGGCATTATCAAGAAACACACATTAAAATCTGAAAAATATTTTTAAAAATTTCTTTGTTTCCTCATAACGAAATGGGGTTGAGGAATTGAGGTTTAATGGCGCGTCAACAGCTTGGTTATTAGCGCCAACCTCAGTCACAGTGCAGTGGCCCGGGTTGCCACTGCGCCACACATTACAGAGATGTTAACCAAACCCCAAATCTAGATCAAAATGGAGTGGATAGATGGCTGGACCAGAACACCTCACCTTTTCTTCGGTCAATATAATATAATAATAATTTTATTCAACTACAATATACAATTGAGTTGCTCGAAGCTGTTGAAAACAGTTTGTGTGAGAATTCAAAAACATCTTAATCCTTTCTTTTAAACATACGTGCACTCGAAATTGCGCAATGAGTTACGTCAGTTTCTCTTATTTTACATCTTATTATATACAATAAATAAATAAATAAATAAATAAATAAACAATGGTTAATCTAACATTTCAAAATTTTTTTTATAAATATTTAGTTTTGCACTTATATTAATCTAATTCATAATATTCACCTTTCTCTTCCTTTTATTTTATTATTAATTATTTAGAATATTTTATTTATAGTATTAGTTTACAAATATTTAGTAAATGCGGGCTAGGATGTCAATTTTGAAGAAGATATGAGGAATAGTATGAAGCAAAACAAATTTCTTCTTTAACCCTTTTAATAATGCCACTTGATAACGACGTGAAAGGCCTCGAAACGTCGTGAAAGTGTTAATATTTTACGTCAGTGCAACTTTTTCGTCGATAAGTTTTATAACAATTTCGTAGCATCTTCCAAGACTTAGTCAAGAGTTCCGTGCTTAAAACTTTTCTCTCCAAATTGGCATTTCTTTTTTGTTGTCCGTGTTTTTTTTCTACCCCCCCCCCCTCCCCCCCCACCGTCGGAGTCAGGTAAGATGGTGGAAAGGCATTAAACGTGTGAATCACATGGTTGGGTGCCTTTAGTCCCAAAAGTAAGGCGACTTGTACAACATGAGATTAGGCCTGTTCAGCCAAGGCACCCGTTAAAGCCCCCTCCCAACCCATTCCATTGATTTATGCTAACTAAACAATGGAGTGGAAGAATGTAAAATAAGCTTGGCGGACGGGCAATCATGCGCGAGTAGCCGGGGGCGATGCCAAAGGCAATTTTCTCTTGATTGTTCCAGTAATCGTCGCTCCTACACTTGAGCGAATACTCGAGGCAGCAAAGGAACTGAGAGCAAATGCGCTCGTTCAGCGGAGCGTTTGTTAGAAAGGTTAGGCTTATAGATGATTAGGCAGCAAAATAGGGGAAAATGGTTATTTATGCTGGGCACCACCCTCCTGTGGGTCTTGTTTGGTGATCGCAAGGGTGGATATATGCATGGGGATTTTAGATGACCCTTGCGTCCATAGGGGGAATGAAGGTAATGATAATGTTGTTTGTCTTGTTCGATTACTGGGGGTCTTTTGAAAAGGCATTGTTAGTGAATGATGTGTGTGTGTGCCTCATTACCCTCTGTTTGAAGGCCCTTTTTTTGTAATAGGGTTTTATGAAAATATGTAGCTAAAACAGCAGGAAACGTGAAGTTTGCATTAACATTCAAAAGTTAGGCTCGTTTGTGTCTTTCGTAGGATAATACACACTGTGTATTTGTGTGGGGGTGGTCTTGTTTATGTTCACGGCCAATCAGTCCCCGAATGTCAGCAGATGATGAATGATGTCATGCTGGATTAAACGGTGACTGCTGGTGACTAGATATGTTTTCTGAATGATGAAAATGCATTACACAAATTTTTAATGAAAGAACAGTTTTGTCTCGTTGAACGTTTTGTCATGGTAAAATTGAACATTATGAGGGAATTTCTGAGCGTTATTCGCGTATTTTTCTTTCTGCTGTCAACATAATTATATTTTCCAGTCGAGTGTAATTGCAAGTAACGAGCATAGATGCACGTGGAATATTTTAGTAGACCTTTCCGGGCTTAGTCATGAGTCCACCATAATGTTATGTTTTGCCATGTTTACTGATGTTTGGTAGCGTAGACAATTTATTGGACATTTATTGAAAACTAGCTGTACACTGCCTAACATTAGCCGGGCTATACTCTGTTCCACCTCAAGAATAGACCAGATTGGAGGGGATGTTCAGAGA
>JAHWFP010107446.1:5873-46339 GCA_023313725.1 Lithobius niger
ACTAGAAATGAGTGCAGTAAAGAAATCACAAGAGTGAATAGTGCGTGGCGTATCAATGTCATAGACACGACGTCAAAGCCAATGGGAGTAACACAATCATGTTTTAGAAATTAAACAATACTAACATAGGACTGAACATGTAATTGTTGATAACAGGGATTAAAACAATATTAGTTGGTCACAGTGTAACATACCCTGATCTAGTAGTAGGACGGCATGTTGTGACACTGTCCCGTTTGTCGTCGCACTGGTGTTTGTTGCTGTTGGGACACAGAGTTTAATTGCCCACAGTTTTCGCCAACAATGCATGTCGTAGTATTTCATTTGTAACCAATTGTTACTACTAATCGACATTACCATTCACACTATCGGCCGCTCGCCCTTTATCATTGCTAACGTGCAAAGAATGAACATGCAGGCCGCTTTTCATTGCTACCGTGCCAAAAATGAACTTGCTCCCCCTTTTTCACTGATGCCATGAAAAGAATGAACATGCTCGTCCTATCACATCAATATGTTGCGTTTGGATTGGTTATCCCAGTGACTGCTTTCCCCTTCTGCCGACCCTCGCATATGATTCGATATATGTATATGTAGATTTAAGAAAAAATAAAAAATATCCAGAAAAAAAGTAGTGGCATAATTCACACATGCTAAATAAAATGCCACACATGCTAAAATGGTTAAGTGTGAAAGTTAGTAATAAATCTCGGAAAGATACATGAACAGCTATAGTGGGGGATGCAAATGGAAGGAAGAGCATACCAGTTTATTCCAACATGCCTCGTGTGTCGTGTGGGAATGATAAACGTCCTGAAGCCTCCCCAATCAAAAATGCCAGTAACTCAGTGCCGGAATATACAAAGAATAAAACTCCGGGTGTGCGCAGTCAAAATTGTGAGGACCGTGCTTCGTGTGGGAATGATAAATGTCCTCACAAGCCTACCAAATCAGAAATTCCAGAAATTCACTACCAAGAAAATAAGAAGAATGAAACTACGTGTGAGTTGAATCTTGCAAGCAAAAATAAAAGTAGTGAAAAAAATGCTTCTTCGGGCATTCCGGGGATGAAAGGTCTAAACACTGAACATTCATTATTGATTGTTTCTTTTTTTTTTGTTTTCTTTCCGCACAGACCCAAAGAGTGATCTTGAGGCAGGCAAACTAGAACTTTCCTTTAAATTTGTTTAAGATTATGACGTAAAATCCAGTCAAAATGAGTACTCAGAAAGTACCCCCACCAAAAAGACACGTGAAAATATACGTAATTGTCGGCTATATGAAACCGATAAATTAACACTGGCGATAGCCAGTGTTAGTAAGGGTCGACCTAGGATCTCTGTGTTAAACTTTCAACTTTGAAAGCTTATAACTCCGTCAAAATTAAAAGATTTTAAACCAAATTTGGAATCTAGCCTTGACTAGTCAAGGCCTGTCTACAGTCCAAAAATTGTTAAATTCAGTCCAGCCAAACCCGAGATACAGAGAGGGGCCAAATAGACAACTTCTTGTTCTGCTTCTTGTTGTTGTTGTTCTGGGGATACTTTCGTCTGTCCTCTCTACAGGTCAAACTATTTGTCCTGTAAAGCTGGTTCTTAGCTCATTTTACAGGTATTGCTCCGTAGATGTGCCCTTTCCATAAGGCCTTTTCTAATTGGTCAAGTGGTTCAGGGGTTACGGAGCTCTAAACGACCAGATTGATTGTTTTACATTGTTTTAAACATTGTTATTATGCAACAATGCCATTTAGCAAACGCCAGCTGCAAGACATAGACTGAAGATTAAAGGATTTGTTTCTATTGTTAACACTTGCGATAGCCAGGTTAGTAAGGACCATAGCAATTTACCGAGCTTAAAGGCGGCGCAACAAAACAAACAACAAATTAATTATAAAGGTGTCACACATACCCCACCCCTCATCCACCACTACACCTATTTATTACAATTCTCAAAGTAACACGGATTAATAAACAAAAACGTATCGTTAAAAGTTAAAAGTAAGGGTCTAAAAGTCAAAACCTGTAAGGAACACGGATAAGCTTTGACTGTAAGGGTCTAGGTGTCAAATTTGGCCAGTAAGACACTGCTAAGCATTAGACCCTTACTACCCGGTGACTTAGTAAGGAAAATTGGAAATTAGCCAACAGCGAAAATCATACACTAGAAGAAACGCAGTTCAGTAAGCCACCTTTATGCACTTACGTTAAATCGGGAGTGGTAGACCCGGATTCGAACCGGCTACCCAGTTCGCCCCCAGATCACTTGCATAGCACCTTAATCTCTCCGTTGCACTTCGATGAAACGTAAGTGCATAAAGGTGGCTTACTGAACTACGCTTACGCTTGTAGCAGGTTGTCTTGCTTGGAATCGCTGCCATGTTACCAAACCGAAAAAAAATTTCAACCTAAAGCAAAGTAGGAAACCCACAACCCCACTATCATTGGATCATCTCATGGGTCTTTATAGGACGATCTCGGACAGCTGTTCCTCAAAAACCGGGTAGTAAGGGTCTAATGCTTAGCAGTGTCTTACTGGCCAAATTTGACACCTAGACCCTTACAGTCAAAGCTTATCCGTGTTCCTTACAGGTTTTGACTTTTAGACCCTTACTTTTAACTTTTAACGATACGTTTTTGTTTATTAATACAAATAAGGCTTGGTTACAACTGTCGTTGCTACACAATCATTATCTATTGTATTTTCAATATGTGTGTGGAACCCCATCTTTCGCCTTTTTAAGGGGTTCCTCAAGTCTCGAGCTATGTTGCTATTTTCTTTATTTCGATGAATAATTCGAGGGTGATATGTGATGCCTTTAGTTTCCTTTGTTAACTAGATGTGAGATAAATTTGAGAATATCTGTTAACTTTGAGGCCAGGCCGAGACATCCTTCCACTTGCAGGAAAGAGTTTTTCTTATTATACAGGCATTAGTGCCAGTCTCACACAGAAGAGACAACAAACATTTTCTTCCTCACCGCACATATCCATTACGTAATATCTCCTATCAACCCCACCCACTAGACTTGTCCGAATTTTATGCCCTTGTCCTAGTTCCACATTCATCGCACATTCCTGGAGTTTGGCAGTGCACGTAAGCGAGTTCAGCACTAGGTCGTATTTACACGGAATACGGAAAACATGGCAGTTGCATTAGCCTCACTCCTTTCCCCGTTCCACCCCGACACTCCCTCCTCCACCCCTCCACATCCATTCTCTGTGCTTCGAGTTTATGTACTAGTTTTCTAAACACGTCCGAACGGATGACAACAGGCGAGGAAATTTATTGGACCAGCCAGCACGTTATTTTGCGGGTTAAATCGTCATCATCTTGGAATGATAATGCTAAATCGATAAACCTAGTTTTGTGAAATGATTTGGAAAACAGTCTTCGGATTTTTTTTTTTTTTTCTTTGGTAAACAGGTTTTGGATTGCATCCGAAGAAGCTGTGGCATTTAAACGAAGCTAGTGTAGAACGTCAAAATAAACGACAATTCACAAGGTCACTGCTCAAATGCAGCCGACACGTCAGAATTAAATACGGGCCACGTACGAATACAAAAAAAAAAAAAAAAACTGAAAGAAAGAAAAACATCTGCCCCGAATTGGGATTTGAACTCAGGAGCTTCCTGTTGCTGCCTGTGAGGACTTCCAACTACTATTCTGTCCCGGACCTGGCTACCTGTTGTAGTCTTGCTTAAACCTTTCTTAGGGATTAATATTGGCGGCCATTAACGTTTTACTCAAGATAGTAAAGGTCTTCCGTCTTGGCTTCAGCACTAGAAATTAGTATAGAATCTACTGAATTAGTATAGAGTTAGTATAGGGAAATTACCAATTTTAACTGGGGCCGTTAATCTGGAAGGGGGTAGGTGGCAGCTTCATTGATATCGGATTTAATGTATTCTGTGAGGGCTACCTACAAATTGACCAATTATTTCCATTTTCAGTAAGACGCTGTGCGAAGCAGACCAAAGGCATTACTCCTCACGTGTCTGTCTGTCTCCACGATAATTTTCGGACCCACTGTCCGATTCATATGAAATTGTGCACATGCGTTCTATGTATTGTTTGTAGATTTAAGTTCAAAAATCAATAAAATCTGGTCTTGCAGGTGCTGATTTTTCAAAAATCAAAAGTAGTATGACATCAACAGCTATGTACCGTTCACTGCTCTAAGAGGATTCAGGGAAAGCAAACAGAAGTGAACGACATATTACGACATTACATGATTCAAGTATTACAAAAGCGCATTTCCCCACAGACTGAACAGAGTGCGTTTTATTCTAATCAATCTGTTACATGCATCAAACATCAAATTTTGAAATTGCCATAGAAAATTATTTCTAAAAGCACGCTTATCACGTTTTAACTGATAGTTGGAGACAAGTGATAAACAAATTCAATATATACACTAACCTTAGAAGGCTTCCTCGCTTTTTGTAATTGTATTTTTCGTACTTATGTATTTTGAGTGTGGCTTTTTTGTAATCAATTAAAATAGCTCGAAGTTTAGTTCGAGTGGTCAGCATACAACTTCCGAAAACTTCGGGTTGCTGGCTGAAAACGATGCTGAAAGCAATATTTTCCCTCTCCAATTTTCGAAAACCCATACTCCACTTCTTTTGAAAATATGATTTAAATTTAAGTGCTCAAATACACTACAAGCATCACACTACCACCACTTGACGTATTTTGGTGCGTATATGCGAGAACTGTATTCAATTACACACCACCTACACTGAAGATGATAAATAACGACATTTCAGAATGTGTCTAGTATTGCGTTGGTACTGCGTTGGTACTTCGTTGGTGTGTAAATGTCTATAAATTTGTTGTGCATTTATGAAAATTCGGTCGTCGTAAAATGTGTCGGTTATTCATTTTTAAAGTGTGTTATTAAAATTAACAGACAATGACACAAGATGTCGTCAGATTAACCGTATATAACTATTATCGTGTTAGAAACAAAAATAAACGAAAGACTTCCTTGAGCATAGCACAAAAGACACCCCCCCCCCTCCCTGTCACAAATGAATCATCTCATTCATATATCCAATCGAGCCTTAAAGATGGGAAGAGAATGATAGAATGATAGATAGGAAAATAGTTTCTTCTCGTAGAATGAAAAATGCCGAAAATCGAGTGCAGAAAGCTGTCTCCACAATAAGTAAAAGTGCAATTAAGATTGAGGGTAAAAAAAACTGAGAAGGGTCATTGGTGAAACGTCCACTAAGGAGCTCATAGGTCAAGATGGTGTCGATCATATTAAATCTATCCTGGATGGGCAGGTTAAGGCGTTGAAAATGGCCAGATTACGAATTACAGGACACCACATTTAGCAAACCTGCGATGGCATTTTTTTTTTTTTTAACTTAGGTAAGTACAGTTACGGGACGACAAACTTGTGATCAATACTAAAGTGTGGGCCGGATGAAAATCCTACAAAGGATGACAAAAAGGGAAGGATCAAGGAAAAGAATTTTTTGAAAATAAAATGAACTTTGTGGCCTGAATGCTTTGCAAGTAACTGGGTCAACATGGTCAACATGGTTGTAAAATTTCAGTTTGTTATTGACGACTATGCAGAGATAAGGGTGAGAAGAAACTGCCTCCAGTTGATGGTCAGAGAGAAAACAAAGTTATAACGAGGGTTATAACCAAAGTGTCGAACCTTATATTTGACAAAGAAAAATTAGAAACGATGGAAGCAAGTGAAAAACTGCACTCTCATAGGATATAGACCTAAGCTTCACAACATAAAGGGAGTTGTCCAACACAGCAGAATATAATACAATGCAAAAAAAATATGGGTGAGACGTGTCATTGCGCAAACGATTTCGTTGGTAAATTAAAAACCTGGCAGTGGACGAGGTTAGGCAAAACACGTGTGCCACCCAAACAAAGTAAACATGGAAGCACGAAAACACTTGAATCAAACGAAAAATAATGTGAAGTTCATAAACATATTCATAAAAATAACATAAAAAACGAAAAAAACACACACACAAAAACAGAACAGAAATAAGGCACAAACAAACAAACAAACAAAAATGGAAAGACGTGCCAAAAAATTGCATTAAAAATTTAAAAGTCAAGTCGCAAATTTTTTCAATAAAGAAAAAAAGCAGAACCTAACGAAATGAAATGAAACGTTTCAGCCAAGAAAAATAATAATTATGTTGACAAATCTCTTCACATCAGTTTGTGTTAAAAATTTCAAGAACCCTTCCTTTAATGGTAGGACTGGCAATGTCTTGAGTCAACATTAGTAGCGAGTAACACCATATGCAATGGCCCGGATAATAAATCAGTTTAAAAATGGCAAATAGAAGGGCCAAAAAATGCCAAACATCTCAAACAGGGTAATGACTACTTTTTATGCTCAAGGTTCCTTGAATTAAACAGAGGACTTGAAGCCTTTCTTGTTCTATGTTTATTATTCAATACCAGTTATTGATACAAAAGAACGATTGAGATAAAAGTTATTTTTGTAATAATGCAGTCTGAAATATTGATCCTACACATTTTTTTCCGATTCTCAAAAAAGTTTGAAAAAAAATTGGTAATTTTGAGCGATTTTTTCCACAATTTGTGAAAACTACCAACTTTTGACATTTTGACCTGTTATTGCTACTAACCATTATTGTTACGAAAAATTAAGTGAGATAAAATTTTGTAATAACGTAATCTAAAATTTTAGTCCTAAATATTTTTTTCCATTGGAGGAAAAAGGGTCATTTTGGGCTATGGTTGGCTTATTTAATGCTTATAGATGTCTCTTTAGCAAATTAATCTTCATTTGCTGTTGTGTCGTTTCTAATTCAGGTGAATTAGTCTAATTTGATTCGTTCTAAATATGGAAATGTCTTCTCTGACGTAAGGGTAATTGAAAGGGTATACGTTGTTGGGGGACAATCTAGGGCTGTTTCACTAAGCGATGTTATCACAGGGATCGTTCGATTTTTCGTTCATTTTCTGCTTTCAACTACTGTTGTGGCGTTTCTAATAAAGGTGGATGACTCCAACTAGGTTCAGGCGAAAGGTCGGAATGTCTTTTCATCAAGGGTATTTAAAGGGTCTATCACTGTTACGAACCAAGCTACGCCCGTTTTATAAGGGCTAGTATCACAAGCACCATGCTATTTTTCGCTCATTTTAGTTTTCAACTGCTGTTGTGATGTTTAAAATTATGGTGGATGTAGCCAATAGATTACATTCGAGTGGTGGTCGCCTTTTCATCAAAGGTAATTGAAATTGCCCAAACTCCTATTCAGGAAGTCTCAACAGCAGTCGAAAGTAAAAAAAAAATGTCGAAAAATCGAACGGTGCCTGTGATACTAACCCCTCGGTCCCTAACAGTGGCAGAATCTTTCTATTATGCATACTGCAAAGAAGACATTCCCGCCTTTCGAATGATCCTAAGTAGAGTCAACCACCTGACTTAGAAACGTCAGAACAGCAGCTGAATGGCGAAAATGAGCAAAAAATCGAACGGTGCCTTGATACCAGTATTTAATAAAACGGACGTAGCTCGGTACTGACAGTGGTATCAATTATCCTTTATGCAAAAAAAGACATCTCCACCTTTCGAAGGAATCAAATTGGAATCATCAACATGAACCAGAAACGATGCAACAACAGTTGAACGTTGTAGGTTGGTAAATTGAGACATCTATTGGCATTAAATAAGACGAAATTACCGAAAATGTACCAAAATGGCGGTTTTTCTCAAAAACCGTAAGAGATATGAAAAAAGGCATGTGACCGTGAAGAGTACATTGTAGATTAATGACGCAAACAACTTATATCTGAACCATTTTTTGGTAGCAATAACGGTTTTTGAATAACAAGCCAAAATGGCAAATAGTTGGTAAATTTTGACTTTTTTGACACAATTTTACCAATTCAGCTACTCCGTATCAAAGGTTATCACACTAAAATTTGTTAAGTATTACATGATGTACACTACCATGTGGTATAGGTATTATTTTGCCACCATTATTGGTACCCCTTCTTGTTCGTTTGAACCTTGTCTTCTCCAAGTTTACTTTCATTACACAGTATGTTGTGTTAAAATGCTGTTGTGAACGAATAATCAGGTGCTGGCATTTATTACTGCCTAATTTAAGGACATTTCAAACTAATCAGCAATGAATAGGCTATTGTTTAGGTTTGTGTTAAGTGTGATTCGGCAGTCTCAGCAACTTCACTGAGTGTATAATGCTGGTAGATGTAAACATCTGCAGCATAAATATGGTAAAGGATTTTCTGTCAGTTAAGATTACAGGAGAGATCACATGAAAAGTAATGCCCCAAGGATGGAGCGTTGGGGTGCTCCGCTTTGCAGCCAATTTGAATAGAAATCGCTAACAAGAACACACTGAAATCAGTTAAAATGTGATAGAAACCAAGTAAAGGAAAGCCTATCAACGCCTATTGCACGTAGCTGGACATGTGAGGTACAGAATCAAATGTTTTACTAAAATCAAGAAGTACAAGAAGTGACGTCAGTTTAGAGTTATCAAATGCGGTGAATGATATCGGAAGAAATTTTCAAATGGGCTGTATTAGTAGTGTGCCGTGTCCAAAAACCAGATTAGTGAGCATCACTTCATTAGTGCGTTTCGAAGTATTCCACAAGGTGGTTGAAGACAACTCCCTCGTGTTTTTTTTAGCCATTTTGAAATGGACATGAGTCACCTATCCGCCAGTTATAGTCAGCGTAGTGTGATAGGTCCTCCGATGGTCTTACGTGCCGGCACTTAATTAGTTTCTGGCTTTTCGTAGAGCTTTATGCTGCTCCCATGCTGCTGGGTCTCCGGAGGTGTTAAATTTGGACTTAGTGCTGTCTCGTTTGCCAACAGGCTCTAATTAACACATCAAATTGACCCCAAGGGTTACTATTTGGGTTGTTGTAGTTTTAGTAAGTTTTGACAGTTATGTTGGTGTTGTATGAGTATCAAAGAGATTTAAAATTATTTTGTTAAATTTAACTAACTTATTAACATCAAACTCGTTATCAGTGAATTTCCAGGGTTCAAGTGCAGCATGGCGATATCATGCACAACTATTAAAATCATATGACTGATGCTAAAATGCATTGTCGGCCCAACATGTTTCATGATTGCTTTTGCATGGTTAAAATTATGTCGAGAAGAATTTCAACCTTATTACAGATACAACTAGGATTGCTAACAAATTACGTTAAATCACGTATGCTATAGGTATTGCAAACCTTTTGGTAATTACATTCCAAGTATAAGCGTGGTCACATTAAAATTGAACATCAAAGTTAAACCAAAGTCATCAAGCCAAGCACAACGACATCTACATAGTGGTTCGCATAACAAACACGAATTTTGTGAAATTCGTCGTGAGAGGCAGTTGGGCAATGCGATATACTTCCCCTTATAGTCTAGTAGCACCATTCACACGAATTTTAATCTGAAGCCACTCAAGCACTTTTTAAAATTGTTAATGAAAGAAAAAAAAACAGCTACACCAACGGCATATTTATCTACTCCATCTTTTCTTATTAACCCTTCGAGCGTGGCTTCCACAAAACTGGAGAACTACAAGATGCAAGAAAGTAAGTCTCTAAGACGCACTGCCAGCTTTGTGACTGGTGCCCAGGGACCCCTAGGCGACAAACACAGGCCAGTCGAAACGAAGTGAACGCAGGTTCAAAGCCTGTGACTAACCTATAACTTGGGCCAGCGTAACCATTTCGGGCATGGCAGCCATAAAAGTGGACAGCTACAACATTGGAGGGGAAGGAGTAAGGCGCCAAAAGCGTGGCAAGTTTTGTAAGGGGGTCCCAGGGGTCCCAAGCAAAGTAGGCAAGTACAGCCCAGTGGTCAGCGTCATCATATTCAAATCAAGTATAAACGCCATTTCGAATCTCACAACCTAACTGGTGTATTTTGCCTAGAAGTTACGGGACTAAAAGGGTAAATTGATTAGCAGGGATGTTCTCCAGCTGACTCTTACTGCATCAGTTAGCACTAGTCATTGCTGTGACAAACTTATAACATAGTCAATATGAGAGAAAATAGTCTGAACTGCCACACTGGAATTGGGGAGTAGTCGAAGGTAGTTAAAAAGAAGAAGCTAAAAAAAGCCAAATTCGAAACCGTAGACAACATGATAAAATAAATAAATAACTAGTAAAAAACAGACATAACTCACGTGAGTATAATGGAGAAATGAAGAAACACAATATTGCACACTACTGTCTAAAAGTAATGGAACCATAAAAGTCACCAGAATATTCCCTAACAAGCCAAAACTTTTTTATAAATAGTAAATCAAACCCTGCAATGCTAAAAGTTTGACTTTAATGCCCTTACCTTTAATATTTAAGGTTCCTTTTTTGCTTAACCACACTCTGTATTGTATAAATAAACCAAGTATTTTCATTTGATGTCACTGAAATATTCTCCAATGCTTTGTTTGCTGAAACGATTCAATTCGTGATGCATCGAATCGCATTAAGAGATTTTCTGGGTAAAACGACAGAGTGTGAGCTACTGGTTCCGACACTCACATTAACTAAAGAGAGTAGCACATCGATTGAGAGTGCTTGTTCACCAACAGTATACTTTTAGAATCTATTATAGCTTCGCGTAGCGTCTGTAACGTTGCAGCCTGTAGCAAGTGAAGCAATGCAACAATAAATCTATACAACTAAGATCACATTTTTGTTTGTTTGTCCGCAGTGGGAATCTCTATAATCCTTATTCTAGTGAAGTCCGTAGGCTTGGATGACTGGGTGGTGGGTGACTGCTAAGGGTGATGTTTAATTCGTAAGGACCTTCAACAATAATTGGTTTATGCAGTAACGTCACAAACAGGAAATGACAACAATGCTACAAAACCGGTCATATGCGACGGGCTGCCCTAGTGTTTTAAATAAATAAACGTGAGCTAAGCCTACGTAAATTACATTGTGAAAATTTGGCATATCCTCGGCCACCGAGCAAGCTTTAAATGTTAACGATGTAATAGATAGTAAGGGCGCCACGAGAGATTCCAAAGATTTGCGTTGGAGAACACCCACAATTAATTTTGCTTTGGATTGGCTGGACTTAGTGGACTTTCGTTGGCGGCTGATTTCCGGTTGTGTTGGTTGATTTACATGTGGAGTTACGCCGAGACACACTGATATGGGATGAACTGATTGAACTGATGGTTTTGCTGTTTTCTGGGCTGTTAGTTTTGTTGCGTTGTCACTATGTAGTCTTTAGGAACTTTCTAGCTAACCATTAGCTAGCCAGAAACACAAAATCAACCACGTTGATGACACTTTTTCTTCATCAACGACACGTTCACACATATGTTAGTTTTACTTTGCTGTTGGACTCCTCCCCCCCCCCTCCCCCCGCATATGATTCTAACGATTTGCAAAGATTAAAAGTCAAAATCTGCTAGTCAGTCACCTTCTTACAACAACAGACGGCTGACATATATGCTCTGACACTTAAGCACTGAAACAATTAAGCATGTAACAACTGCATCCCACCAACTGAGAGGCGTTACAATGATAAGCTATATTCGCACTACATTGCTATCTCCCAGAAAGGAAGACCACTACGATCATGCACTTTGGGCTGTTTTGTTCGCGTTTATACCCTTTTTTCTGTCGTTTGCACATTTTTTCTCAGCTTGCTTCATCTGCACTGCAGGCTGCAGTCGATTTAGGGAAGAGAAAAAGAGGCGTCAGGTGACCCTGCAGTTCGAGACTTAACTCCACCATGACACTTCCTGACACTTCATGACACTTCCAGTTATGTCGTGAAAAATTGCGCACCCCAAGTCCGATGACTCCAAAAGGGAGAGTTGTCTCTGATGTGCGATTACATTACACAAGTTAGACACAGGAGAGAGAGACAGGAGTGCGTAGTGCGAACAAGGCTTTAGTAACTAATTGATTGGCTATTCAAGGACGTCTTCTATCTTATGCAGCTTCTATGTTAAAATTCAAAACACTCGTTTAATGTCTTCCGCTATTGCATACCCATTTGGTTTTGTTCATCATGGTTTTGATGTTAACGTGGGAGCTGTGACAGCCAGGAGACGTCCTTATAACAGAAAAAACAAACGCCAGGCTGGGTTATGGAGTCCTTATTTAATAAAAATTTTATATCGATCTCCTTTTCAGGCATGCAAAAATTAGCTCAGCTGAACCACATCTCCATCTTGAGAAAGTCCAAGAAGCCACGAAATGGGAAGTCGAAGGTGTCCTCATCTTGGAAAGCCGAATATCTTCATCTAACGAAAATGTAATAGACTCCCGTCTTGGCAAATTCAAAACGTCGCCATCTTGGGAAGTCTTAGCGGAGTTGTGAGATTTTAATAAAACGTCTGCAAGGACTACAGTAGTCAGCCTGGTGTTTCTATCATTCAGCCCAGCTGCCTCCGAACATATGCCAAACAGGATTTGGGACAGTTTTGGACTTCCATCTTCGTATGTATGGGTCCAGATTGTTTGGAGGGAAAGGGGGTTGGAGAGGTTCTACGGTACTGTTCTTGACATGCTAGCGTACACATACTTGGGAGCATCTCTGTGAATAGCACAAACTTTTGATACCCCTAACGAGTATGTTCCCCAGTCTTAACAGACTGGCATGCATGATTACCAGAGAGAGATACCGAGAGAGAGAGCGAGCATAGCGAGCGAGGTCGAATATTCGATTGAATTTGGATTGTTTGTCTGTTTGGGGAATGATAAAATTCGCAATTATTTTGTTCTGATTTAGCTGAACTTTATTGACAGCTTTGGTGCATGAAATTCAGGATTTCCTACCTCAAACGCTTTCAAAGATGGTTTTTTTCGTTGGAGGGCTAATAAGCTGATTTTTAAAAGTGGTAGTTAGGAAAGCCCGATCCATAAGGCTAGTGATCCAGCGCAGTACATCAGCAACGCAAAGACATTTGTCATAATAAACCATAGGAAAGTTCTTTTAGTGTGAAGAATTCAAGGAATTATTATGAATAGAAAAAAAAAACACTATTACTGCCGATGTCATAAATAAAAGCAAACCAACCAGTGTTACAGGCAAACTGGGAACAACGTTTCGAAAATAAACATTTTTCGTTTTCAGTTTTAAAAAACTAAAACACGGCGAAAAATGGTTATTTTCGAAACGTCGTTCCCATTTTGCCGGTAGCACTGCTTGGTTTGATTTTAATTATCCGTTTACGTGCTTTTATTCGGCACTACCAATGTCACACATTTTGAAACAACGCGGTCATTTTTTTTTCCTAATTTCTA
The DNA here is from genome assembly GCA_023313725.1 of Lithobius niger. Taxonomy (NCBI): domain Eukaryota; kingdom Metazoa; phylum Arthropoda; class Chilopoda; order Lithobiomorpha; family Lithobiidae; genus Lithobius; species Lithobius niger. The sequence continues at coordinate 19,150 of JAHWFP010107446.1, forward strand.
CAACAAATATTGTGCGTGTTGGTATAGCTATCCAGATGCGCTTGTATAGATCGGTGGTGGATTCGTTCGCATGCTTCGGCGTTCACTTGCAATGTTTGCTTCGCCCTATTGAAGCACTTCTCGCTCATCCTATAGCAACAACTCTATTAAATGCCTAGCCTAGTTCAAAATAGCGCTATACAGAAACTGGAGAAAACATTGCCAGATGTTGGGCTCTACCACCTTTACGTTTGCTGACCACAAGTACAAAAACGTGTCTTCGGAAACTATGAATTATGGATTAGCAAGCGTTGCGCGTCCCAGAAGGTTTAGATGCCTCCACCTTAACCCCCCGGTGCGCACGAGAGTGGAAAGCTAGACTCTCCCCTGTTGAGAAAATAATCCATTCCTTGAGTGTTTATGACGGCGAGGTGAAGTGGTCGGGGAAGCGTTTAGAAAGTGGATCGGGCGTACAAAACAAGATTCTCGATTGCCAACTTTTACTTTTTCTGGAGACGCAGCAGGTTGAAAGACATTGAATTAGGGATGGCGGTGAAATCGAAAAGGAGCTTACACCTTGTTGAAGCAGAATTAAAGGTGCAGGACTGTAGGTTGCTGCAAATCGGGCTCATATTTTCGAACCAGACGTTTCCAAAGCAGGGTAGTATCTAAACCAGACAAACAGCCTAATCTGAGAGTTGAGAGTCGGCTGGGTAACACCGAGAAAGGGGAAACGGGGAAGGGAGGGCTACTGCCCCTCCAGACAAGACTGAAGAGAGCGAAAAATGAAAGGTAAAAAAACACCAAATATTCGCTTATATTAGCGTTTTTCTGCCGTAAATTTTTCTTTTTAAAGATACAGAACTCGGAAGACTTATAGGGTAAGTAATTAACATTCTTAGCGAGGTGGGGCACTAGAATATGTAAAAGAATGTTTTACGGATCAGAATTTTCATCCTTTTTCTTGGAAGGAGGGGGATGAGGAACAGCATCAGTTGCCCTTCTAGAAACAAATTTGTACCTGGCCGACGGCCTTAAATAGTATAGACAATGAGGACTTACTTTTGGGGGTTTGCCTAAAATCGTAATACTTGATGTTGATAATTTGTCAACAATAATAATTATAATATCAAGTGCTAAAATTTCCATAAAAGCCTCAAAAATCGAACTTTGTCACTCTTGTTGCTGTCCTCATGACTGGTAGAACACCCGTGATCTGGAGTTGTTTACATATTCAACTTTCTGTCGTCGGATTTTAAAATTTTATATTTTACTACCTGAAAAAAGATTAGTTATTTAATATCAGGTAGTCACTCCTAAGTTGCCCGATTTAGGGGTGCTTGGGCCGCTGACACGGCTGTTTGGTAAACTTTTAAGCTATTGCAAAATGTAAACTTACAAAAACAATGCTAACAAACAAAGAATGTTCAAAGTAGTTGACACAAAGAGCGGAAAAAAGTTGACACTGTTGGGCGTTGGTTTATTTATGGCTAAAAAGGTCAGAGGAGCCAAGGAAAAGTAGCGTAAGGGTGCGGTGATGTAATAATATCGCTTGGCATTCTCGCAACTAAAAGCTGGAAATAATGTGCAATTTTAACATGGCGTCGGTTTTGGCATTACTGACTCGTATCGAAACATTCAACGATAGGAGGATGGAAAAACTATTTCGTGTAAGTACTGATCATTTTATGTGGCATCCAACACCAATAGTAGGCATTTACAATATGGTGACGGAAACCATCCATAGCACAAGGGTCATTTTTTATTTGGCTACCTCTTTTGCGTTTGACTACGCATCTTTGGCCACTACCACCTGCTCCCCTCCTGGACGATGGTGTAAAATGCGATTTTTGGTACCTCCTCTCCTGCCGGAAACTAGAAAATTTTAGCGCTAGCACTTTGACCGGAAGTGACGTCAAAGTGTACCAAAGTGTACACCGCGTTAACCGGAAGTGGCATCAAGTAGGCTTCACTCTACTATCCGGAAGTCATCCGATCTCGTGACGTCAAGGATTACTCTACTTACCGGAAGTGACGTCAAGGTTTACTTTATTGACCGGAAATCACGTGAACTCGTGACATTAAGGTTAACGTCGCTCCGATAAACCTCGATGATACTCTTGAATTTCAACTCCTTAAAGTTTCTGCTAAGTGTTGCGTATTTATACCTTGGCTTTGGGCCTGGTCTTGAAATTTCGAACCACGCTTACTCGATTTTAGCGTGATTGTTCTAGAAATTTCTGATAATTAATGTTTACTCGAGCTTGTGCTAAGTGTTGTGTTTTATTTCTGGTTTTATATTTCCGCTTAGGGATCTCTACTAAGTATTACTAGGTTGCGACTTTTACTAGGTAAGTTTACTAGGTTGCATGCACTTTTATGTAAGATGTATTATATTAGAAAACTTGTCTCAGTCAAAATGCTCAAAATGGTTTTTTACGCTTTGGGTCAGTCTATCTTACAGTATTCACTCATCTGTTGGGGTGGAATTTACATGAATGCTGTAGATTCAGTCATCAAGCTTCAAAACAAAATTGTTAAAGCGCTGACATTTAAAAAGCAACGGGATCACTCTTTTCCAATTTATCAACAGCTCAATATTCTGCCCATTCGCCACCTTTATGTGTTCAGAACTTTGTGAAATTTTAGAAAAAAAGGAGCTCACCTTTCCACTCGCCTTATCACGAATTATCACACTAGGAATGAATCACTGTTTTACGTTAAGCAACCAAAAGTCTCTAAAGAACGACTACACAAATGTAAGTTATACCTCGGCAGCAAATTTCACAATAACCTGCATGTTAACATTAAAGAAATTAATAATCAGCACACGTTTCAGAAACATCTGTTTGGGTGGTTGATTAACCTGGACAGAAATTGTCTAGAAAGCGTGTTTAGCATTGTGAGCTGAACGTGCTTTTACCTTTCTTCCAATTTTGTTGTTTTGCAGCTTTTCTGTCTTTTATTTTATTATTATTATTATTTCTATTTTTTTTATGGGGCTGCAATTTATTACTAAAAGTATTGACTATTTGCCTATTACATGATTCAACAATTCAAAATTGGTTTTGAACGATACCAATTGTTGACTATATTTTGACTATGTTAACTATATAGTGACTATAAATTGTTTGTTTTTACTTTACTCGTGTTTTTTTTTTGCGATTGATTTATATATTTCACTCCTCTTTGATTCTGCTTTATCTCCCGTTTCATAAGTTTGTTGCGTATATATATATATATATATATATTTATTGATGCACTTTTTTATTTTATTTCGATGTGTTTTGTTGTTGTTCTTTTGGTGCCTAACCTTTGATTTTGTATGCAAAAGTGCTAGTTTCAATTGTTTTTCTTTGTTTGCTGCTCTCAAACCACACGCGAGCATTAGCTCTTGTGGAATGAGTGTTTGCTTTTGTGCTTAATTTTGTAACCTGTGGTGGATAAATAAACTTACTTACTTACATATTTTATTATCGTTAAATTTGTCCGAAGGTTTTCAGAAGGTGTCGGAAAATTCAAATTGATAGATTTTGAACCGGTTAAAATTTCTTTTCTAATATGTAGGGTGAGTCAAAAGTCCTTTGCACCCTACCATACACATTGGGACTGCACATAGGACCTTGTTTTGTCCCTAAGATGAAGGCTACCCATAGCTTGCAGAGGGACGCTCTGCTCCCGCCCTAAACCCCTAGATATAAAACTTAACTTTGTTACTATGAGAAACAAATGGGGAAATATGCACATGGCCCAGCCAACGTGATCACCGAAATTCGCGTACTAATTGGATAAAAGGGACGTGTTCCATCTTCACTGTAGCTCCCAAGCCCACACGAAGAGTACCCTGCACAGTGCAGGAAATTGTCCGGTGCACCTGCCAAAAGTCCAACAGCACTGAGGTACACAACTCACACATCGGAACAAGATATTTGTCCCTAAGAAGGGGCCACTGAATGAACTTGCATCGGTGCGCCCTGCCCCACTTAACCCCAGATATAAAACTTATTTTTGTTCCTGTGAGAAAGAGACGTTTGGTTAAAAAAAAATTAGGGAAATATGCGCGTGGCCCAGCCAATGGGGTGGTCAGAAATGGCATGCTAATGAGTAAACGGGATCGGTTTTATTACATCTTCAATGTAGCTCCAACGCCCACATGAAGGCTTCCCTGCACGGTGCAGGAAATTGTCCTTTGCACCCACCAAAGATCCTACGCCACTGAGATTACACATCTGACACATAGAACCAAGGTTTGTCCCTAAGATGGGAGGGGGGGGGGGGGGCAATGTATGAGCTTGCATTGTGGCACCCTTCCACACTCCCAGATCCCATGTTTATTTCTGTTCTTTAAAATAAACATGATCAAACCCCTCTGATTGGCTGGTGGTGGGAATAGCAAACCTAAAAAAGCTCGCGATCTTATTGGGGCGTTCAGAATCCGTTTTGAATAATGGCCTAACGCCCAGCCATGGTAAGTAAGAATCCAAATGCGCTGACATTAATCTTCGAATATTATAAACTAGCGGAGTCGCTCGCTTCGCTCGCTCATTCCGCGTCGTCTCGCTGCGCTCGGAGCTTTCATGCTGCAACTCTTATGCTGCTGACAGACATTAAACATCCAAAACTATCAAGCAAATGAGTGCAGTGCGCGTTTTTCGTAAGGCTTCAGTTCATAAAAAAAAAACGGCTTTGCCGTTTAGAAAACCATCACCCTTCTACCATGCGCCTAAACTGCCAAGGAATCAGGAAGCGAAACACGTGATTTCTATACCCTAGTCGGCCTTAGCTTAAAGAATACACTCGAAGAGCTGTCATGCTCCAGCTCTTAAGCTGCTGACAGACATTCCACATCTAAAACAATCAAGAAAATGATCAGAATGTAGGACGCGTTTGTCTTAACGCTTCAGTTCACAAACAAACGATAGCCAATGGTAACCATACATCACTTCAACGGTCTGGCCACCCAATAGCTACATGCGCCTCTTGTTCAGATTGTTAGCCATAATACCACTGACAACAAAAGCCTCGATAAAATCATTGTCTTTCTGGCACATCCATGAAGTGGCCTCGACCCAGGAGATGAGACACAGGATTTGTAGCCCAGTCGGCCTTGGCTTGAAAGAGCCATTCCCTTTCTGGCATGCGATTGAGCTATCATTGAGCCAGGAGGCGGGACATACGATTTGGACCCAGTCGGCCTTGGCTTGAAAAATCCATCCCCTTTTTGGCATGCACCTGTACTGACAATGAGCCAGGAGGCGAGACACGCGTGTTCTTCCCCAGTCGGCCTTGGCTTGAAGAAGCCATTCCCATTCTGGCACGCGATTGAGCTATCGTTGAGCCAGGAGGCGAGGCATGCGATTTGGACCCTGTCGGCCTTGGCTTGAAAAATCCATCCCGTTTTTGGCATGCACCTAAACTGACAATGAGCCAGGATCTTCCCCAGTCGGCCTTGGCTTGAAGAAGTCATTCCCTCGCTCATTCCGCTTCGCTCGCTCATTCCGCGTCGTCTTGCTGCGCTCGAGGGGCTTTCATGCTGGAACTCTTACGATGCTGACAGACATTCCACATCTAAAACGATCAAGCAAATGAGTGCAATGCGCGTCTTTCGTAAGGCTTCAGTTCAAAACAAAAAACGGTTTCGCCGTTTAGAAAACCATCACCCTTTTGCAGTGCGCCTAAACTGCCAAGGAGCCAGGAGGCAAGACACGCGATTTCTATACCCTAGTTGGCCTTAGCTTAAAGAATACACTCGAAGAGCTGTCATGCTCCAGCTCTTAAGCTGCTGACAGACATTCCACATCTAAAACAATTAAGCAAATGATGAGAAAGTAGGACGCGTTTTTCTTAACGCTTCAGTTCATAAACGAACGATAGCCAATGGTAACCATACATCACTCCAACGGTCTGGCCACCCAATGTTCAGATTGTTCACTATAATAACACTGACAATAAAAGCCTCGATAAAAGCAATGTCTTTCTGGCACACGCATGAACTGGCCTTGAGCCGGGAGATGAGACTCCGGATTTGTAGCCCAGTCGGCCTTGGCTTGAAGAAGCCATTCCCTTTCTGGCATGCGATTGAGCTATCATTGAGCCAGGAGGCGAGGCATGCGATTTGGACCCAGTCGGCCTTGGCTTGAAAAATCCATCCCCTTTTTGGCATGCACCTAAGCTGACAATGAGCCAGTAGGCGAGACACGCGATTTCTTCCTTAGTCGGCCTTGGCTTGAAGAAGCCATTCCCTTTCTAGCACGCGATTGAGCTATCATTGAGCCAGGAGGCAAGGCATGCGATATGGACCCAGTCGGCCTTGTCTTGAAAAAGCCATCCCATTTTTGGCATGCACCTAAACTGACAATGAGCCAGGAGGCGAGACACTCGATTTCTTCACAGTCGGCCTTGGCTTGAAGAAGCCTTATCCATCGGCGCTGCAAGGCCGTTTCAACGCTGTACCACGCGAGTTGCTGCATGCTTGAACTAAACATGCTTGGTAATTGTATCATGCATGTTGCATACTCCTTTGTGCCGCTCTTGGTTTTTTTATTCCAATAAATTTTGCAGACTTTACATGGGTTTCCTTGATTCACAAATTTAAAGAATTTTTACTTAAAAGCTATCTCCTTCCCCGCTACATGTGATGCTTTGAAACCACATGTCGCCCATAATTTTTGACTAATATAAAAGATTTCGTACAAGGCGAAGTCGTACCTAGCAACTATTCGTGTTTACCACAATTAGGCTGGACTATTGCTGAGTAGAGCACCAGCTAATAGCACACTATTGAGCGAATGTCGATGGTTTACAAATGCAAACGTTGAAATATTTCCGATAACCTTTTTTGTTATCAACATATTTTGTTTAAATATGCCTAATTTCGCATTAATCTTTTCGTAGATTTACGTTTTTTCATTTAAATTTAAGGCTAAATAGGTAGTTTGTATTTGATATATCCAAAATGCAACTCCAACAGTCGTTCCATCAGCGAGCTGCACGTGCCTCATTGTTGAATGACGGCTGTTAGCATTGCCAGCCGTAATCCTACCGACAACACTACTGGACCACGTGCCTCCGACGTGACGCAACAATTATGGACCATCCGCACAGCAGGAAGACGTGATATTCCGAAACTAACAATCAACTTCGAAAAATTCGTTTCAACAATGGTCCAAAGGGGTTTTTTCGCTTTTTTCGAGGGGAAAAAATTTACCTAGAACTACGAAAATACGCCTACGCGAAATCCGGATTAATTTCCAGTCTTTTGACACCTTTCTCATATTTTTAGCCTTCCTACTTCAAGAGGAGAAGAGGTACATATATACCTACATATATATATACCGACCGTAAGTTTTTAATGATTAAGATATTATGGAACGATTTTAGGGCTTCTAAAGTAAACAAGTGAAGTTCGATATTTATAAAAAGTTAAATATTTTAAAAATTACAGCGAGTCGAAAAACCGCTGTTCGGCAGCCATTGCTGCTTTACCGATATCGGACACGTGCTTTGAATCTAAGTTTACGATGGTTACAACGAAGTTAGGGAATTGTACTTACGTTTCATAGTACCATAACTTTCATCAAGACAGCATCTGACATTTAGAAAACAAATCGGCACCTAAGACTGAGATTCTTGTAAAACGAATAAAAAATAGCTTTCAATTTACAGTTTGTGTCGTTTACATTCAAATGATCGTTACAAAGCTGCACTGAAATAACGAAATGTACAGTTTCGTGTTTATTAAAAGTAGAAAAAATCCTCATTAACCGCAAATCCACTAAGTATTTCCCACAAGCAGTAACTACCAACCATGAAGGGTACTATAAATAAGTTTTAAATACCCAACAAAACTCAAAACGAATCCACGAAGATGGGGTTTTCCTTACCACCCACGTTAGGGGGGCGGGGGAGGGAATAACTAAACCAACTCTACACATTAGATATATTTTAGCCACTTTAAAGTAAAGCGCCAGACATCAAGACGACAAAATTCCAACTTTATTTTAAATGTAAACAACCAACTTTCCACAGCCAGGTCCCAAGTGGGGGTACGAGGGCAGAGGAACGGAGTTTCTTCGGCAGGAAGTATTCTAAACGTAGGGCGGCTACATACTACGTTGGTTGGCGCTACGGCTAACGCTGGGTGCGCGTCAAAACAACAGCAATAATAGCATACTACGTTGGTAACATTTTGAACCTCTAGCCCCCTTTACTTCCTGTCTCATTTTGTAACATCCCGTCATGCCCTCCCTGCCACGCTCGTCTTCTCCTCCCTCTCAATCCCTATAAGGCCTGTGTCAGACGGGCATTTTTTCCACCAGACACGACTATCCTAAGGGTAGAAGCGATTCCCCGTACGTACATTTTGTCGTGTCTGTCGTTGGCTGTCACGCGGGCAGATTTTCCTCCACTCGCGACTGCCCACAGGACCAACAAATACTCCATATGGCTTGCTTTCTTTACGTCGTGCTTCACTCCATTTTCCGGTATGCATGGTATGCGTTCACCGTTGGTCTTTATCAGTCACGTTAGAAAAAGTCGGTACCCCAAGGGCTGGAAGCCTAGCCTGGCCATCGCGTCAGGACAACTCTTTAATTACTCCCAACTCTTGTCGTCTGCCCCCTGTCACACGAGGCAACTTACCTCCCTGCCCGATTGTTAGTCGTGTATGGAGTGAAAATCTGCCCGTCTGACACGGGCTTAAGAAGACTTGAATTTTTATTCACCTGCATTTTGTAAAGGAAGAGTTTGGGTTGAGGGGCGGGGAAGGTGGCGATAGATGCACAGTACGGTTTGCCAGAGACCTTATATTCTGATGGGCAGCCCCGAAGTCTGATCGTTGAAAATGTAATGTTTCGTTCTCCAAGATGTAGATCTATATAACGAATGCCCACTTCACTTTAATTCCCTAATGACGTCAGAAGCAAGGCTGCCAAACGAGTCGTTATTCCTTTTAATTAGTAGTCTGGCCAAAGAAACGTAAAGATGTTTGCGCATGCACAAACATCCATTAACTTAACGTCGTTAATTTATTTTCGTCATATCCGGAAGACTGACTCTCCTTAAGCCCGAATGATGCTGGTTATGTGCGACAGCCGTAAATAATCCATCAGTAATTGGAAGCGTGGAAAGGAAGCGATCGCCACGTAGACTTATCAGATCTAACATTGTGCCTAAAGGAAATAAAATCGTAATAATTCCTTTACAGCAGCCAATGATAACGGCCAAACTAGTTCAGCGCGGATTTTTGAAGCGTTTCGCAGACAAACAACTTAAAGCAGAGTTGGTCATCAAGTCTCGTTGGATCCTGAAGCAGGAATTGGAACGTCCTAACCGTTAGGGCCACCACGCACACAGCAGCCAAGCCGCGCGGCCAGGTTGCTGCGGCCAACGAGAATGCTTACGGCGTATGTAGCAACGCGCACTTGGCCGCAGCGGCCAGCCTGTCGCCGCGGCAACTGGGATCCCGGGTGGCGTGCAGGCGGCCACAGGGCGACCATACTTGCTCCGTATTCATTTTTCCCCACGTGATCGAGAATAATCAATGAAAAACGGACGTGGCCGCGTGGCACGTCGCTGTGTATTTTGGACGCCACGACTACTGGCCAGTCGACCTGGCCGCTCAGTGCGCGGACGCCCTAAAACCTATTGACCAAACCAGTCTAGTGACCCAGTCAAAATTTAGAGAAAAACCACTTTCGGTGTTTTTTTTTCTGCAGCCGAAAGGTGTTTCATGACTTTCAGAAGAATGCTGCTAGTATTTGTAGCGCTCTAAAAATATTCCGCCCTACAATAACCGTAGCCATCAAACAACTTACAGCCTTTTGCCCAAGCAATCATCTTTAAATTTCTTGAAAGCAATTTCTTGAAAGCAATTTCTTTACAAGTTATCCCCTTGGGCATTGACCTTCTCCGTCAGATTTCATTCGACTACAAAGCTCTCTTGTTCAGGATAAGCCATATTTTCTAAAGGCAGTAAAATCTTGTAAAGCAGCTTCGACTTTGCACGTCTGCAACAGCACGTTAAATACGTAAAAAAGAGAGATTAACGTTTTTGAAAGAATAAAAACACTAAAAGTAGTCAACGTTTTAAAAAAACCTGCTAGCATTTTACTGTATGAATGTGCGCTTGCAGGCTTTTTAAAACGTTGATTAACTTTTTTGGCACTGTTGTGTCTTGAATAATTATTGAACAAATATTGTTGCTAATTAAAACGTTGTATTTTTCTTCGAACGTAACCGTTGCCAACCACATTTACCTGACTCCCAAAAAGATTGTGTTGTTTGCCCCCTAGCAAGAAATGGGAAGACAAATAAGTATGCTGCTAGTCCTTTCAGCGATAAGTCGAACAGTTCTAGGACGTCTCAAGACAAATTATTGCGAAAGCATTTACCGAAAATATGGTTATTAACGAAAGTTACAGGTTTTCAATCAGATACGCCCAAAAGGATTCCGTTAGTCGCTGACCTATATACTCACGACTTCATCCAGTGAAACTCTATAATGGAAAACATTTTGTCTTCAGACGTTAAAGTGGTCCTCCTCTCGTATTGGGAAAGGGATGTATTGGACTTTTAGCGGTTCCAGCTGAAGCCATGTGCCAGAAGGAGAGAGGGACAATTTCGTTAGGTAATTCCGTTCGGAATTTCCTAGGACCTTTTACACGTTACAATCGATATGAGCACGATGCACCACAGGACCCTTCTCTTCCCAAAAATACCTGAGGTGACTGAGGTCAAGCTCGAACCAGGGACTTCTGACATATAACACAGTAGTGATAACCATCAGCCACCTTACCACGATGGGCAATGGACTGCGGTAGTGTTGGGCGGTAAACCGATTCTCATGGTCTACAGCGGTACCAAAAATGCAAGGGTACCAAATACCGTGCATTGTTAAAATACCAGTATTGTTTTAAGGCACTAAAATTATAACAATACTTCATTTAGTTCGTGTGTTGTGGGCTCAAAGCAGTGCAACAATCCATTAAAGATCAACAATGGTAAAATTGGAATTTTAAACAATGTACAAAAGTGGAGACAAATTTGCATAACTTGCGGCGATTATTGGTACGTCCGACTGGGCCTCAGCACTAACGCCACAGCTAAGGGAGGAGCTACGGTTTTACATATGGGCTAAATTTTAGTTTAAGCTTAGATGGTGAGAAAGAGTCAAAATTCTGGGTTAGGTCCACATGATGTTTAATTATAATTAGTAGCGTTGGAGGGCTCAGTTTCGCCTGACTTACACGGGGACACTTTGCCTTTGCTTAGAGCCTAACTTAGAATGTCAGGGAATCTAGGCTAAATTAGGATTAAACGGAATTTCATCAATGTTGAATTATTGTTTGAATTTGGGTATAAATCTATTATCTACGGGGTTACTGTAATCTACAAACAACAGGGTTGGTCAGGTTCCAATTCACATTCGGGACTTAGGACGAAATAGGGAAAAATTCTAATTAATGTGGCCGAAATTACCTTGTGGACCGGGTCCGTGGGAGGACAGTAGAGGAATGAATTCTAATTCGGTTCACCCCCTAATTGTTTAGAGCACCGGGCGGAAGGTCAAGCCAGCTCGAGCCATTACAATTGACAATGTACAAACTACAGGCAATTTACGTTTACATATTGTTACAATAATTGGTCACACATCTTGACTAGAGTTTGTTTATATTATATCCTATCAAAAACCAAACCTGGTAAAAGGGGCCGCCAAGTTCCGAATGGTTCGTCCCTTCAAAGGAGTGATATCAACACACCAAAACATTCGCCAAGTTAATCGCACCGCTTAATAGTTCGAAGGTTAAATGAAAACTAGAACATTGCTAATATCGGTAGCAATGTTCAATTTTTCATTTAACGCCCAAAGTATTATTCGGTGCGATTAAGTTGGCGAATGTTTTTGTGTGTTGATACCACTCCTTTGAAGGGCCGAACCATTCGTAACTTGGCGGCCCCTTTTACAAGTTTTGGTTTTTGATATGATATCAGTCCTTTTTTTTTAAATTGTGTATTAGACTCAACTCCGCTACCATGCACATGTGTAATAAAGTGGCATGTCAACAAGAAATTGGTTTTCAACAATTTGCTACTACCTTTTGCCTATAGGTCGAACCATTCTCAACTTGTTCACCTCTTATAGGTTTTTGGTTTGGTTTTAATTTTGTTGTAATTTGTTTTATTTCGTTAGTTTTGGTGTGTTGATATCACTCATTTGAAGGGCCGAACCACTCTCGACTTGGTGACTCTTTCACCAGTTTTTGCCTTTGTTTATTTTATATTTGCATTTCTACTTGGATAGCATGTTAACTATAAATTTTAGAAGTTGTTTTTTTTTTATCAAATATGTAGTGAAATATGCATTAAGTTTAAATCAGGGAGGAAAAATCAATAATTTTGTTTCATTAAAATTCTATTAACAAAATACATTGTTCAATAAAGTGTGTTGTTATTTAAAAATCGGGTCTTGGCAGCATAGCACTATACAATACCAGATACCGCCTCATTCATTACCAGAGAAAACCGAGTACCGGGTACTAAGCTCGGAATACCGGCATCACCTGAAAAATATTTGGTACTGCCCAGCACTATACTGTGGCCTACACTCTGAGGACACTGTGCACTGATTATACGCTTCACTGTGCACCAGCTTATTCTCCCCACGACTTGTGAACAGGTAAAGAAAACCTGAGGACATTTCGGTGACGAACTTTTCGATTCAGAAAAGAAAAACATTTATTTAACTGAAAGGAATTTTTTGGAATTTCTTGGAGCCTTACGTAAATTCTCTACTAAACTTTGCTGTACTTCTTCCTGCTTCTGAAACGTCTAGTAGTGTAAAGAAAACTGAGTCAGTTTTATTGTAAGATGATCCGGCTCAGTTTTAAACATTACTAGACCATTTAGAAGCAGAAAGATGTCTGGTAAAGATAAAGTTAACACCGAAAATTGAAACAAAAAAAATTCATGGATGGGGCAGGCTGGTGCTGCCTTTGTTACCCTCCCCCTTCCCTCGGAAGAACGAAGGTTAGAAATACCCCCCACCCTCTTCTTTTAAGGTTATAAATACCCCTCCTCCCAGCCTTTATTTCCAGGCACCTTTTTTGACTGTTGGGGCAGATGAAAAATACACACCACCAAACAGTAATTTATATACGTGGGTGGAGATGTGCAGAAAGTAAGTATGCAATTATTTCACTGTCAAATCCAAGTTTTATTCTACATACAATGCACCATCAACGCGCAGTATACAGTACAGCAACCCTAGCCAACAAATACAATTAATTTTATGGTGACAGATATATACCGTAGTTTAAAGCCAGGCAACACATTAAGAAGTGCCATAGATCGCAAATCGTTTCATTCCAATGGTCAATTTATTGGATCCCGGCTAAAACATCTCCACCGAAACATCGCGGGGACAAAACATTGCAAGGTCAAAACATCGTACGGAAATTACATCGCGGATACAATATCGCGAACAATAACATCGTGGACGAAACATAGCACGGATGAAACAACGTGGATGAAACATCGCAAATGAAAAAAGTTTGTTGCTGTTTAAAATATTTATTAAGTTGGAAATTAACTTTAGAAGATGGAAGTTTCAACCCCTCCCCTGCCCCTCCCCACTCAACAATTTTATTTAACAAAATAAAAACACTAAGCTTATTCAAACACTAGCTGAAAACCCGACAAAAATGACGGGTCCTAGTGTTCAGTGATTTAATATGAGCGAAAATTGTGTACTGAATAGTGAAATTGAACAAGGCTAAAAGAGAAAATAGGAACAGATCACAGCGAAACGACGTAACAGTACAATTTCAAGTTCCACCCAAAGTTTGACGACATTTCTTTCCAGTTTTGCTGAAATGTATTGACGCAAAGTGACGGCAGATGAAGTTTGCGTACGTGTTATAATGAAGACGTAATATTTCGTTTCTTACTGATTGTGACAGGACCGCCCGTGTTATAAGAATTTCGTTGCATGATTGAAATTTAAGTTGAAGAGAGTGGCATCACCTGACACCTTAAATTTTAATATTTAAATAAGGCTTTAAAACTTCCACATTCCACATTATCAACTTATTAAATATTTTAGACGGCAACTTATTTTTTTACGAGCGATGTTTCGTCCACGATGTTATTGTTCGCGATGTTGTATCCGTGATGTAATTTTCGTGCGATGTTTTGTCCGCTTCGTTTTTTGCACGCCATATGGCTTCGCATCACTTCTGAATTCAACCAGTCTGGTCAAGGCTTTCCATATTTTCGTTTAGAGCGTAACAAAGTTACCTAGTTTGTTAAATACTATTAAATGAGTTTGTGCCTGCGTGACGTTTGTAGTGAAGCAAGCTGTGAATACCCTTTTCAGGTGATTCTGGTGTAGATTCTACGAGTTTTAAATATATTTCTGCAGTTTTAAGCTAGCAGAAGCAAATTAATGCTTGTCTGATCTGACTTTAGAATATTGGAACGCTAATTTAAAACATTACTGGATGGAGACTTTAAAAAAAAAGTAGTGCTGAGGCGATTCACGGGTTCGCACTGCCTACCACGGCACCCACTCTGTACCGGTGCCTAGTCGACCATTGTGAAAATATCGAAATCACTGCAGTGTCAATATCACTACAACAGTGCTCGGTTCGTAAAGCTGTACATTTCACACTTCAAACACAATCCTTATTCGCGGCTATTTAAAGTACAACCAAAACTAAAATATAACGACAAAATTCATGCACCATAAATAAAAATTAAAAGTGCATAAACCAAAGAAAGCGATAAAGATCAACTCCCAAAATTTCACTGAATCAAATTGCACCGAGTTAAGTGCAATTTCTTGCCCCAATACACAAAGTAACAAAAACGCTGACCATACAGTGCCAACAACTAACGACTATTTACGATCATGTTTCCTGCATCAGCTCAAAAACATAAGAAACAGAAAGACGGGGTGTCGGCTCCGAAACTTAAAATAAAACAAACTGCAACGAAAAACAAACACTGAGGAAGCAAGACTTCGTCAACTATTCTTGACTACATTTTGTGAAGTGCTTCAACAACAATCAATTCAACAAAGTCTTTAAAGGCAACTGGAAGAGAAAGGGACCTTGCTCCATAATAATCAGTGCCAAAATGGCTGCCACCAAGTTTGTAATCCAAACTGAGATCCCCCAAGCTTAACTGACAAAATGCTATTGACTCACTAAAAACTTCTGTTGTGTATTTATGAAACCCCAGCGATCTGCAGAATTTCTCAAGCTTTCTGTTGCATCATTGTTTACTATTCAAATTCAGAAAATAACGGTTTTGTATTTTACACCGGTTTAGTTTTTCGAGATAAAGAAGTACTCTTCGCCCAGACTGACACATAACTTGACCCCGCAAAAAAAACCAATGAAAGCAAACCACTTACTGGACGAAATGTTAGCGTGAACTGCCACAAAATCCAGTACCCGAAAACTACGTTTATTTATATTCTTTGTTGCAGCTTCGTTTCCTTCAAAGAAAGGTTAGTATCAAGCGTCAAAAAAACCTACTTCAGTTTCGATCAATAAAGAAACTTACCAACCCACTAAACAGAAGCCAAAACATTAAAAAAAAACAGTACATAATTGGGTAAAGTTTTAAAAGGAGTTTTTAAAAATTAAAATTCACCGTTGACACCTTTATGGGTTAATGTGTCTTCCAGTGTCGGAGTGGTTCCCTTGAAGGCCCTGGGAAAGGTTCGTTAAAGCGCCTCCCCCCCATCCCCTTATATATATTCAGAGCCCCTTATTTTGCCAGCTCAAACTCTTTTTTTTCTTTTAAAATAACCATTGCAACCCCGGGGGGGGGGGGGGGGGTCTGGAGGCACGCTGTAAGCTTTCCCAGCGGGGTCTGGTGCAGAGCTCCGGAAGCTGAAGCATTTTACGCTATTTTATAGTGTCAGCGGCCTATCTTGAGTTCTCCGCTGAACGAACACAGATAATCGATTGTACGTTTTCAGTAGCAGAGTGCCTTGTTGATATCCAAGATGGTTACAAAAACAATGGCGGCCATCGATTAAAGCCACCCCATATAGGAAGACGCGTCACGTGCGGCCTGCCTACTTCCTTTTTCCACTTTCTTCCCAGACAGAGCTCTGGGCCCCTCATGCCCCTGGGCCTTTGGCGATCGCCGACTAGCCGACCTGGCCAGTCCAACACTGGTCTTCACACATTCAAGTACCGTGAATTACCTTGTACCCAAGACTTACGTAGAGGATCAAACGTAAATTAGAATCAGAAAAGCACCCATCATGACAGGGCGTAGGGATTGGCAGGATTAGTCAAAGTTAGTTCTGATAGCTGCCTAAACTGCTCGGTCTTTGGATCCTGCCCTCACCAGCACGTCTGGCAGAGACTACGATAGTCACCTTTCCAGCTATCTCCTTAATTATTATGCTCAGCTCGGCTTCAAGTAATTATACTGAGTAGTCTTACCACTCAACCATGGCCAGGTAATTTATTTATAATATTCGGCCTCATTTTTGTACAAAAATGTCAATATACCAAACTATACTAAAGTTCGAAAGTTAAATGCCTAACTTGACAAGAAAACTGATAACTTAATATGGAAGATATGGTGTTAGGCTTAATGAATTTTCAAATTTTCAAATACCAGAAACCATAATTCACACACATAATAATAATAATAAAATTTAACCACAGGAGTGGTTGGGAGCTGGAAAGTTTAGAAGTCGCTTACCCAGTTAATTCAATGAAGGGTTTACAATCAAACGTGAATTATGGATTTAGAAACGAATTCAGGCCTTTGCAGAAATTTTTTCTTTAAGTCCTACCGTACAAAAATCAAAAACTGTCGACTGAGCGCACCTGTTCAGCCTCTTCACAGATAGGTCGTTTCAATCAACTCTTATACTAAAAAACTTTTACCGGGAATCCTGCTTCGCAGACTGAACAGCCATTTTATGCGAATGACCTGTAGTGGCCGTTGACAGGCAGAGATCGCAGAATGGCAGATCAATTGGTATAAATTTCTACGAAGTATCTTGAACGTCAGAATGATATCGGCACAGTCAGCGTAATTGGAGAGATTCGAATCCAAACATGGTTAATCTGGTGTCGTAAGGAAGCGTCTACATTCCAGGTAAGTTTTCAGTAAATTTGCGCTAGAGAGATTCAAGTTTGTCAAAGTCGCCATGCAGCGATGGTGACCAGGCCGGGTAAGCATACTTGAGAAGCGGTTTCACGAATATTTTAAAAGCCCAAACTTTGATTTTCACATTTCCAGAAGTAAAGCATCCACTGACAATAGCGAGTCTCCAATTTGATTTTAAGTTAGAGGTCAAACAGAACCACAGGTTGCTAATTTCTACAACGGAAGGAAGAGGATGATCGCTCAAGTGGTAATCAACTGGGCATGCGTGATAAGCAACGCTGAAAGTCTAGAGGCAACTGTCAGTCCAAGATCCACTTCGATAAGTAGTGAAACAATTCATGCAACAATACATTCACATGTTATGTACGATTAGGTTACCCTTAGATCATGAAAAAAAAAGTAGTTGTGCATTAAACTGACCTCTGGGTAAGTAAGAGTCTATAGCTTATCAGCTTCTTAATAACCAGAATTCTGGATCCTTACCTTCAAAAATTCTCCGTGTTTCTTCTAAGGCTTCACTTTTAGACTCTTACTCTAACATTTAACGTTTCGTTTTTGTTTATTGTTCCGAGTAATTTTACGACCTGAAGCTCATCTACTTAAATACAAAAACAAATTAAGCTACTTCCAGTAATGAGATGAATGTGCAATTCACGCAACCCTGAGAAGGGTACATAAAGATATACAACGCGATACAGTATTCCTTAAACGAAGCAAGCACCCTTTACCCTTTACCTTGTGATTTCTTCTGTATTTATTCAGTATTCCTTATTATGGTTGGGATATGCAAATAGCGAGAACAACCACATAATAATGAATTTCTCAACAATTTTCAGATTCCCCATCTCTGACCCTATTTTCCTCATCTAAAAGGCAATTATAGTTTAAAAAAAAAAAAAACTAGTCATATAACTGAGTTGCCAAGATGACAAATTACCTGGCCGAGCCAGAGATGCTACAATGCAATACTTTATTTTCAACCGAACACGCGAAACCGTCAATTAAAATCATGCGAAGGAACCTTTGGTAGATACTGCCACCTCTTAACAACAAGCGGCGAATTTGCAGTTCCCAAAGTCTGTCAACGAACGAATCGAACACTGAAACAAGTCAATGAATCCTACAATTCATGGTCGACAGACACGAATATCCCTGAAAACATTTGAGGTAGAAATTTCATGTGCGAACTCATGCTTTTCGGACACCAAACTCCCTTGTCACGAAATTTCAACTAAAGCAGAACAAAAGTGAGAACGTCATCGTTTCCCAAACAGACAAACACACAGACAAACAGACAAATTCCAAATTCAGGTAAGTATTAAGGGATCGCTTCGCACGACCAACGATTTCCACCGAAAGCATGAATAAGACATCACGGCAGTAATTATCGCAAAAATTCATGAATATTTTATGGGTGAAAACCTGGCTGCATTTCAAAAATGAATTGCACTTCGCACGCGTAAATATTCAGTCAAGCGGCGGCGCTGAGAATTTGTATTAATGTATGCAAAGTGGAAGAGGAAGTATCCTTCCAGCTACCATAAATAAAGATGACGCAGGAGAAAGGTGCGCGTTAGAGAATGCCTTCTGCCAGTTTTCAAACATAAACAGAGTAAACTGTAAGTTCATGGAACTTTAGAAAAGACGCTGGATGGTTTGGCTGCTTTACGTGAAACAGGAATTAGAACGCATAACTAGTAATTTGACCAACTTGAGACCAACACAAATAATAATTCCGAATAATATGCCGCTTTACAACCATGTGACAGCTGCGATGAGTAAGTTTAAGGTACAAGGAAGGGTCCATCTTGTCCCGACTCTCTTCGCCAATTATTGTGACCATGTAATGTACTTACCCCTTGTGAAGCAATACGAACACACTGGGTTAGTTCTTAACCTCCCACGTGCCTACATTGGCTTTACTTTGCTCGTTCCAAGAGTTCCCTCATAAAATTTCGTTTTTTTTTTTCGATGGCGCTAGTTATTTTCATTCGTGTGTGAAGGATAAGCGGTTAAAGGGCTGATTGACCGTACTTATTCTTTGTTTGGATCGTTGCTGGTTTATTTAGTGAAATTATGCCCTGGGATTTTACATAACTGGCTGTGAAAAGGAAGATTCACGTCTGTAAAGTGGTAGATCACATTGAAGGATATAGCTTCGCATTTACGTTGGTATGAAGTTGTGTTAGGCCCAAGTTTAAAGTGGTATTAGTGAAAATCACTAAAAAAGCAAGTTGAGACATGGGTCCTTTCCAACCAACAGGAAAGGTACATGCAGGAGTTGTGCAGGGTACCCAAAATACCGTAAATTTGTTGAAAATATGCCCTTTCCCCTCTTTAAAAAATTAACTACCTAAAGACCAGCGAACAGATTTCAACAACACAACGAAAGACGTTTTGATTTTTTTTTAGCAACCACTAAATAGCTGCAGCCCGCCAGTTAGTGGTGTTCGCACTGAGTTTGGCACTGTACTGTACGGCATCAAATCAACAGGTGACAAATACAAATTCAGATACAGACAGACAGGGTTCGCACATGGCCTTGAATTCCTTGAAAAGCCCTAAATTAAAAAACCGAAAATTCAAGGCTTGAAACACCTTAAAAACTGGAATTTGTGTTGTCTGAGCCTTAAAACGGCTTTGAATATTTTGAGTGTAGTTCGTTTGGAATGAAGTTAATGCTATAATAGTAATATTAATTTCGGTATAAAATTACAGAAATGAACGGAAATAGTTTGCCAGCCAAACCTATTTTACTGGCTCAGACTGAACTGGAGACAGAAAATTCAGAGAGGTGCCGTGCCTCTTGCTGGTAGTTGTTGTATTCCTCCTTTCTCCTTCTCCCTTGGTGGGAGGGGAGGGGGGAGACACAATGTTCTGACACAATGTTCTGAATAAAATATTTTTTGGCTTGACAACGGGATGATAAATCCTGAAACGTCGCATTTTATTGTATAAATGTGCACTTGATGGCTTTTTAAAACGTTAACTATACTTTGAGTGCTTTTATTCTGTCAATACGACTAAGAACACAATGGTGCTAACAATAAGAACTGGTAAAGTATGGAATTAACTAACAGGTAATTGTATAGTCTACTGTGCAAAGAGCCTTGAAATTGGTTGTAAATTAATATGCAGCTTGGTTGGTCTGTAATGTACGAACCCTGTGAATATTAACGAAAATAATGCTGTTCTTAGAACTGCTGGCGTCAGAATGTTTTTGTTGCGGGTGCATAGGTAGGAGAGGACTCTGGGTATCCGCTGCATCTTCATCAGTTAGCGTCACTCACTTTCCAACTATTCCATCTCCAATATTTCTTACATAAATAAATACTGGTGCAAACCTATCTACGTTGCTTTTTGGACTTAAATGGCAGATTCCCTGAGCGTAGAATTGAACGCACGACCTTTGGAACCAAATGCCGAGGTCCTACCGCTGAGCCATGCGGTCACGGCCTCAGCATTTGGTTTTAAGGGTCGTGGTTTCAATTCCCCGCTTAGGCAGTCATTTAAGTCAAAATATGTTTACATCTGTATTTATTTAACTCTTCTCGAGCCCATTTGGCTTTCTGTCCTGTTTAATCCAATGTTTCTTCGACATCAAAACTCCACTCTAGCTAAAGATTTTTATGTATTTATTTTACCTGTCTGAAATAATCTTTCTGCTAGTTTATCCACTCGTATTTTGTAAAATTCAACGACACAATCACTAGATACGTTTCTTTTCTCTTCTTTTGCGACTGTTGTAGACAATGCTGAGAGTAAGGGCCATAACGACTATGGAAGAGGAGGGAGGGGAGATAAGGCTTAATGGCTTAACAGCTTGGTCATTAGCGCCAATCTCAGTCACAGTACAGTGGTCCGGGTTGCCACTGCACCACACATTACAGAGAGGGGATGGGGTAGAAATTTGCGTTGCCGTTATTGAAAAATGTGTGAACTTAGTCCTTTTAATATTAATGTGCATCACTGTTATGATTTAAACAGCTGGTTATTGCAGAAACGTCGACCAAATAAGTACAAAATCAAACCTGTGAAAGATTACCGCCAATTTTTCGTTTTATCGTGATATCACTTTATTTCGCGAAAATCGTGCGTAGTTAGCAAAATTAAAGTTTTAGTTGGCTCTTCTGTTTGTTAGTAGTGCTTCTTCTGTTAGAACATCACCGCCATGATTAAAAAGGCGTCTTAATTAATGCAGAAACGTTACGTAAATCTGTATAACGAAAAATTTGTCAAGCACTCCCGCCAAGTAGTCGTTGCTTGGCGTCGTGATATCAATCAACTTCCGAAAACCAGGCAAAGTTAATAAAATTGAAAATTAGAATTGGCCGTTTTGTTCTCTGATCCCATTTTGTATAACCCAATACTACCGTGATTAACCTTTTCCTGCCAACTGTCTACAAGTTGGTCATTTAAAAATGTCCCAACGCCCGAAACAAGCTTTATTAAGGATTTCCGGGGACCCTGAATAAACGCGAGCCGGTATAGCCCAGTGTTTTGCGTTCCCGACTATACTGTTTAAAAATTCCGTAAAATTACGGTATACCAGTTCTTTTAACCGTAAACTTCAGATGCATTGTACAGCCTAATGATCACAAATGCGAACATGTGTTACATATGTGGAATATGACATATGTGGAATATGCATAGGTGGGATATGACGTACATGGTATTCCTAAAAATGGAAGACTATAATCAATACATACGTTTTCAGTTTATGCTCAGGAACCATCTGTGGAGGAAAATTCTTCATAAAATCACCGAGTGTTTCAATGACCTACCTGCAAAACAAAAACAAAAAAGAAAAAGAAAAATCAGCTATGCTCGAAATTGAGTTTCACGTACTTACAGGAAAATAGGTAAAAATTACAACGCTTTTAAAAGAATCACGAACTTTTTGGGGGCATGTACGTCTGTTCATCGAGATAGCATTAACACCTACAACAGAAATACGTGAGTATTTTGGCTTCTTTTTCAATACCCAGGAAATACTGCAGGACAAAAATGTTGAGAAAAAATATGAACTCTACACCTTAGCTTACTTTGTTGTTATAGTTCGTATGTGGGTGAAAACTGTTTATTTTACTAGGTACTGGTGTGCATACAGTGACGGGCTGGCACCGACTATTTTCTTTCCTCTTTAGCTTAAGTGTTTACTTGCTTTTGACGATTGCCACCACTGTTAGCATCTTTTGATTGCAATAAGTTTATTTCGTTTTGAAGAACGTTTGTTTTCGGTTTTACAACTTGGTGATGGTGTCAATTAATGAAGAGACAAATATGAGACAGTAAATGGACGTGAATGGTAGAAAAACTAACAGTGACAAAATGTAGAAGAGTTATAAGCCACACGGACTGAACGAAGTTTTTAAAGGTAGAAGTTTTTGCACTTCAAAGGAAGAAATCATAACAAGCCCGTAACCAACCCATTTTTCTATTACTCGTTATACAATGCAACACAGAATTATTAAAGTGTTGCTTAATAATAAAATAAATAAAGAGGCCAGATTCCAGCTAAAATTAGGGGCGAGTAACGAATAAAAAGAACCCATGAGGCATTCGTATTATGTCTCTGGAGGTCAAATTGGTCGACTATGAAAAGTCGAACTCTTGCAAATAATATTGAATTGATGTGATGTTTGTTGCCTAATTTGACGCGACACACTAGCGTGTGTCTAGATTTCGTTTAGGCAAAAGTTTTAGGTATTGCGAGATTTATTTCGGACTACAAATGTTGAAACCATGCCAACCCAACGAAGTCGCACTCATGACGTCACTTGCGAATTCAGGTCCAAGATTAATGAGACATCATATTCTAACTACTCATTGTAACTGCAAAAGTAATTTCCATTGTTTGCTGAATTATTTTGTGTGACCAATTATTGTAACAATATGTAACATACAAATTGCCTGTAGTTAGTGTGCGTCATGAATTGTAATGACTCGAGCTAGCTTGGTCACAATTAAGAGGCGAACCGAAATAGAATTCTTTTGCCACTATCCTCCCATCATCCCAGTCCACAAGGTAATTTCGGCCAGCTTAACTAGAATTATTTCCCTATTTTGCCCCAAGTTTTCAAATGTAAAATCAAACCAGATCAACCCGTAGATGACAGATTAATTAATCAAACCAAACAATAACCCGAATACAAATTGCAATTCTGTCAACCGTAAGTAAGTCTAGATACCATGACATTCCGAGTAAGGCCCTAAGCAAAGGTAAAGTGTCCCCGTTTAAGTAAGGCTATAGCCTGAGCCTTCCAACGCTTCTTATTTTAATAATTAAAACATCATGCGGACTGAACCTAGACTTTTGCCTCTTTTTCACCAGCTTAGCTTAAACTGAATTCTGACTCACGTGTAATATTGTAGCCTTCTCCCTTGGCTGTGGCGTTAGTGGTGAGGGTCAGTCGGACGTACCAATAATCGCCACATGGGGTGCGGACATAGAAAGGCATTCATTAAATAATGAATAGAGACAGTCACTTTATTTCTTGACACGGTAGTAATGAAAGAGTCAGAATGTGTAAGTATTATGGAAATATAGCATTATGGGTTAACACAGAATGCCGGGTTAGATTAAGTTGTAGATTTAAGTTGTAGTGTGAGCGAATTAGCACAGCCGGCAGGCAGTGCTTATTAGAGTTCGTTTGCGTACGAGAATTATCAAGAAGTGGACAGGCTGAGGCGGAGGCGGCGCGGCTAACAATGTCAAAATGTTACAATGCTGTAACATGTAACAATGAGGAAACAATAGGCGAGGAGCACAAGATCGAATTGTAGCTCACTCGAACAAGATGCAACTACACTGTCGTAGTAGCGTCGGGGCGGCTCCATTAAATATAGTCAATCGTTGTCGAGAACCAAAATGAAATGGTCTTGGTTTCGATTTAATCTTTTCAGGTTTAAACCGACTGGTGCAAAGTCTATAATTTTGAGGCCTGGACGGCCGACATGACTTCTGCGATTTATTTACTTCTTCAATGCAGGCTTCGGAAAGCTAGTTGAATTGTTACCGCGATTGTTTGCCATAATACTGCATCTGCTTGCAACAATGCAGAATCAACTACCCATCAGTTGATACTCTACAAACACGCTAGTGTGCTGCCGTCAAATAACAAGCATGGAAAACAGCTTGGGCAGAACCTGAACAGAAATACGCATTTATAGGGTTTCGTTTTTTCGCAAACAAAATTGGGTGTTCAGTGAACATACCATACACATGATAGACCATACCGTAGCTATTACAATAAAAAGGAAGAGAAAAAAGCCAACAAATTAACTGAACAAAAAACGGTTTCGCCGTTTAGAAAAAAGGATTAAAGCTCGTATGCCCATACTCACAGCTGTCAAGGAACACGAATAAAAACGGATTAGAGTTCACTCTAACGCAACGAACTATAATTTGAACTCCAATTCCAGGGAACAAGGATTGTCACATGCCAGCCTACACACAAAATACACATATAGCCACTCACAAGAATCAGACTTAAAATGTAAGACGCAGACAAATTTTGAAAAAGCCAGTATAATACACAAATTAAGTGCATGCGCATGCACAAACATTAAACATTTCAAATACAAACAGTGTTCACTTTCTGACATAACCATTAAGTAAAATGTATCCTTGTTACCTGGAATTGGAGTTCAAATTATAGTTCGTTACGTTCGAGTGAACTCTAATCGTTTTTATTCGTGTTCCTTGACAGCTGTGAGTATGGGCATACGAGATCTAATCCTTTTTTCTAAATGGCGAAGCAGTTTTTTGTTCAGTTAATAACATGTAGGTTTAATATGCTCAGTAAGAATATTTTCAAATTCAAATAAAAGAATTCATTCTTGGCAGGTAGCAAAGCAAAAGAGCGAACGGCCGACAATGTGAAGGGTATTGTCATGCCCTGAAACAATCAGTAACAAACGAAATGTTGCATAATCTGTATTTCTCGTCACGCTGAGAATAACACGCCACTGACATTGTAGAAGCCTATAACAGTGGCCACAAAAGATGAAAACAATGCCTTCCAAAATAAGAAAGAGCCTGCTTTCAAAGTTTGTTCAGTAACAATCACTGCATGCGAGATCGTTGTTGGGGACTTATTGCGCTTGGTATCAAGACGGAGAAACAGCAATGCAGTCACTAAGCCCTCCATTGAAAACGCGATTTACTTTCCAAAAAAAAAAGGGAGGGGACAGCGCAGGGGCGAGGAGGAATTCAGAATACACAAAAGGGGGAATGTGGGTCGGGGGACAGTGGGGGCGGTAGGCGACCGTTTTAATTTCTTGCAGCCCAGTAACATTTCGCACGCGTATGCGGGGACCAGACAGACCGCATACAGCTAGTGCCAATACATCCTTTTTCATTCCTTTTTTCCTTGCAGTTATTCCCAACCCTTAGAATCTTTTTTCGCTGCCGTTTGGTCCCTGTAGTAAACCAAGACAGCCAAAGTAGGCCGTTGCTATACACAAACAACTGGCTACAACGGTGCGCTCTCATGCATTGCAGGGAAGATCACCTATTGAGTGCCAGGGGCAGCTTTCACATGTCACTCTGAGGTGCTAAAGACGGCTGAGAACGATCGTCAGTGGGTTGCACGAGACGCATTTGAGCGTAAGATTTCTCGCGGGAGCAAAGCGTCATTTTGACCTGCCAGGAGCTTAAGGTGGCTTAACGGTCTCGAGAAATGAACTCGCCTCATTCTCCGTTTGTTGCAATGGAGTCTTCTGCTACCTCTCCCCCTTTTCTTGAAAGCACCACGTCTTTAGTGAGCTTACTCCACGACAGAGATATAACAGGCCGGTAGAACCGGAGTATAATTTTGGACACTTGAGCTTGGGATTAAACTGAAAGTGCCTTTTGTAGAAAAGTAATTGAATTTTTGTACGTTGTGGTTGGGTGGCTCTATATTGGAGATTTCAGGGAACGATTAGTAGGCCAAAATTGACGAATAATTAAAATAGGCTTCCTTCCCTGCTCTGTTACTGACCGAGATGACGATCATGACGTAGGTTACAACACATTTTCAACAGCTGAAACTGAGGTACTCAGACCTGGAATATTAGTCCTTCCGCGATTGAATATTAAGAGAATAATTCACACGGTAAAGTCTAAACGATCTTGTGTCTTTGTGTATATTGTACTCTTACAAGGCCATTCTTTAATGCGGACTGTGCGCTTCGATTAAATGCGCTATCGAACGCTAAAATTACTGTGTTAAAATGCGCTGAACAAACGCTCTAATTTTGTTGGATTACTCTCCAGAAATAGCTCAATAAAAGAAACTAAAAAATGTTAATATTCCGTTTTTTGAAAGTTCACCGCTTATCAATCAATCCAAACTGACTTTCGTAAGCTGAAATTCGGGTGAAATGCAACATTCATTGCCTATTCTATTGGTGCCTATTCTCGACTTGATTGCTGAGAAAACTAGCTTTTTCGTCAAATGTGCTCGCAATGTTGGGGTTAAAACGTAGACGCACGAAAAACTAAAAACTGCAGTGGTGAACCGTACCATAAGCCAAACTATCTCGTGTTTCTCGATTTTTCAAAGAAATTCTGTTCCAATGGAAGCAACATGGTGCAGAGACTTTCCCTTAGAGTGAAGCTTTTCGGTCTGGGTGAATCTCTGCCGACGGACTTTAGGATAAAGAGGTGTGGGGGGGGGGGGGGGGCGTTGGAAGGCTACCCAACTCTGACTTAGGCTAACGTTCCATATTTTTTAATCTTGGCTAGACATTTGTGGTTTAGTTAAATAATAGATGCGTGTCTGTTGCACGTGACTGGCAGATTCGAACACTTGTGGGGGACTAGTTAAGGTAAGGCCAAAATGAGGCCGGGCGAGATTTTAGGCTTAGGGTTAGGTTTCTATAGCTAAAAGGGATTCTAGCTAAAGAGATTCACACCGTGGTTCTTACTAGTGGTAAGGTAACGGTTTCATTGTTGCAGCAATGTCTTCATGATATAAATCCACTGCTTCAACAATGGTCCAACAATGAAAGAGTTGTACAAACGCAGTGTTTACAGTTTTTCACAAAAATTAAACGATCCGGGTTTCCCCAAGAAGGCAAG